>LKEA01000010.1:105858-128681 GCA_003795315.1 Cytospora schulzeri | reverse complement strand
CGTTGTTCATATTGCAAACCCTCGTCCGTTTACAAACCAAAGGTTGAGATGGTCAATTTCTCGACATTGTGCTCTATGGCTATGAGCTGAAATCTGAGGATAGAATTGACCATGATCACACCCGCGAATGATTTTGATCAAGCTACCTAGTACATAGCTAATAAGTGCAGAAGTCTGAATCCGTACAATACCGAAGCCAGCCCCTCATCATGGCATGCAAGTAAACCTTGGTCCTGCTACGTACCAGCTTTGAAAACATCGCTAAGAGCCAGCCTAGCCAGTGGAATCAAATCTTCGATATATCAAATATTTCTATCCCCTCGTTCTTGTAAGTTGGATTGATTTTGATGGAGATAAAGGAAAACCCTCATGCCAAACCCCAAAATGGTGGGGGGGGGGGTTTGGTTCGTGTACTTACGTAAGCCCCTCGAGCACTTGTTATCCCTACCTGAGTGCCTACTTGGATCCAAACCCCTAGTCCGTACATTTCAACCCATACGAAACCGGTGTGGGTAGACTCAGATCCTTTCTACGAAAAGACTTCTTTTCTTGGTAATTATTTCCTACCTCAATTCCACTAGTTTACAAACTTTTCTGCATGCATCTAAGAAGCGCAACGATGGGCAGCTGACCATCAGTTCCCCCACAACCCCACTGTGTCAGCAGGAGCTGACGTGCAGCTAACGATCCGGGCTCATCAAGTACGGTACTCAATGCTTCAGGGCGCTGAGACTCTACACGCACAGTGAGCTTCATATCTCGAGTCCACCAGAAAGTTGATGAACTCCATCTTACCAGGCTCTCAACTCCTACTGAAGAAAAACCAAACCACACAAAACATACAAGGACTAATGTGTTGCTCCCACAACCTCCAGCGTTGCGGACTTGCGTTCTGTTCGGCCCGGCGCTCCCTCGACTAAACGATCGTTATCTTTGGGGTTGCGCTCACTAGCGATTACGATCGTCGTACAGTACAAGCCTCGGTTGCACAAATGCAGTCTTCATCCTATCGTGACTGTCATGTCTCGTTCCACGACTCCTCACCCTTCGCTAGCACTATACATGACAGGATTGGTGGCCTTGTTGGCTGCCCAGCAGCGCAGCGCACCTTCTCTTCTGCTGTGGCGGTGATGGAGGATCCCGGGCGTCAAGCCACGCACTGCCATTCGCCCCCAGTCAACCTCCAGGGCTGTCCCTCTTCAGCAAACACCAGCTATTTCTTGTCGGGATGCATACATACCATGCATGTCAGCATCAGTGGATCGATGCATACATTTTCACTGCTGCAGCTCACGAAGCCCAAAGGGCCAACAAAGGTCCCTGTCTCACAAACCTTGGGGACTGATCAGCTAACGACATCTGCAGAAGGGTCACCTCCGGCACCAATCACGGCGGGGGAGTGTGGCTGAATGTGCCCTCTGCGGACTTCCCATTGGGCAAGATGCTCAAAATTTCACCCTCCAACGTTACACTCTTGGTTGCAGTCGGAACATGGCGCACATCGCACACCACCGCGAGACAGCCCCAGGCATTGGATGGAGTCCTGCTAAGGCAGCAAGATGCTGCATGCCACGGGTCGCCTATACTATTCATACGTTGTCGACTTCAGCATCTTCCCAAAGGGAAAGGAATGTGCCGATGGACCTGCGGTAGCCCTTGATTTCTTTCAACTTCTAATCCTGGCTACCGGAAGGCTGGGGCTTCACTACTTTCGGTTATCTCCCACCATCGGAAGTGCCCTTTCCCCTCTCGCCCTCCTCCCGCGTTCCCCTGCCCCTCTCCATCTTATCATCCATACGGGATGATTCAGAGTACTCAGTTAGTACGCCCAGCAGTAAAACACGTTCAAGAGGGTGCCATCAGATCGGCTTTGTTCAGAGACAGTGTCTTTGCCCTCCCCCCTCCCCCAAAACCTGGGATAGCATACCCATCAATCCAGTCTGATATGCGCCAGTTGTTGTCCAAGTCGGTTTCGACACAGGTGGGTCATGATCGTGCTTTATCGTGCGTATGGCTGTACGGGGACATCGGTTAGCTGCAAGCTTACGGCGTAGAGTTCTCAGCCCCCAACCGCAGGAAGGCACATGTGAGCATACGCAGGCAGGCTGGCTGCTACGCCCTTCCGTTGAAGCGGCCGAGAAGCGCTTTAGCTGCTGCCCGTCGCATCTGGTTTTGGAAATAATTTGCTTACCCTTTTGTCCTTTTCTGTGCTTGCCCACCTGACGGTACCACGGTACACCTTGTGCTTACTTGCTTCCCCCTCTTCTCTTCTCTAATAATCCAGTGCTTGTTTTTCTCTTCCATTCTGTCGAGTCTGTCGTTCATTTCCCAGTGCCACTAAGGAGTGTCAAGCAAACCATACCTTTTTGATGCGTAAAGTCGACCCATGATTCTGCCGACTCTGTACGGACGGCCCGAAAACCGCAGCAACTGATCGGCTCGCCGTACGACAAATCCACCAGGCTATACCCGGGATGCGCACGGGAGCCAGAAGCATGGATGGTCGAGGTATCTGGTCGTGTGCCCCATGCGCATTCCTGCTGCTATCCGCCGTCTTCCCCTGGGACGCCGCAGCCATGTTTCAAGGCGACGGGAGGCGCGAACTTGTCCACCGAGTCTACAAGGTCAAGTTCACCGAGGACTTCCTATCGGAAGACAGCCAGCTCAAGAAGCGTGCCAAAGACCAATGTCCGACAAGTTATTCTCTGTGTCCATCCTCGCTCGGCGGTGACTGCTGCCCGGACGGCTATGCCTGCGCCAAAGAGTCGTGCTATGCTACAACCGCTGCGGTCTCGACATGTGCAGGATCAACGGGATACTACGCTTGTCCCCTCTCCCTAGGGGGAGGATGCTGCCCGCAAGGTTCGTGAGATAACCCACGCTACGCTACGAAAGGAAACGCTGGCCATTGCTCTGGATGAGATCTCGACTAACGTAAAGGTAACTCGCCCAGGCCTTGTGTGTGGAGCAGCTCGAGCGTGCAACAACGCTGCCGGCGCTACTTATTCGCAAACGTGTCCGACGGGGTATTACCTCTGCCCTGCGTCCGCCAACTACGGCTGCTGCCAGAGTGGCATGGGATGCGGCGTGTCTGCCTGCTATAGTACTTCGCCCTCAACGAGCGTAATCGTCATTGCAACTACCACAGACGGCTCAGCTACGACCATCACCAGTACAACGGTAGTGACTCCTACGGGAGGATCCTCCGACTCCGCCGCCACAGATGCCGGCGCCGCCGCAAAAGTCTTCCCCTCGACTTACGCGAAAGCAGCTGCCACAGAAAGTAGCGACAACGACTCATCCGGCAGCAGCGACAAAGGTGGCCTCACAACAGGTGAGGTCGGTGGTATTATCGGCGGCGCGGTAGCTCTCCTTCTTATTGTCCTCGCTGCGTCTTTCTACATTGTCAAGCACCTCAGGCGAACCGAACGTGCCGTCCAGTCTCAACGGGAAACCACATCCGGCAGTGGTACTCGGCAAACCACCGACAAGAAGTCAGCAACACAAGTCAGTGTCGCACGCGTCCAACCCACGCCGTCCGAGGTAGATGCCATGGACTATGATCCCCTGATGATGAGCCCAAGCGTTGCATCGCCCAGGGGATCCAACCAACCACCTCGAACTGTCAACGGCAGATCACGAAGTGGGTCCGACGCGCTGAGCCAACCGAGTGGTTACAGCAGTTCTGCGGCAGCTGCGAGGTGGAACACACCGAGCGTCGATTCCGACGGTGATAGCATCGCTCGAGGGTACTTTGGACTCCCACCCCGGGTACACAACCACCCTGGTGGCCGCCCTCCCATGCGGTCCAGCCAGGACTCGTCTCAGTACAGCTATCGACACGCCTACCAAAACCACGGTCGCCAGTATAGCAACGCCAGCGAGCTGTCGGCGGGCAGCGACTCCGACGTCAGGTCACAGCATGGGATGGGGTCCCCACTTATCCCGCCTACAGCCATCGAGTTGGGTGTCGACGGCGGGTTCGTGCCGGAGCTACCAGGCTCGGACACAGAGACGGAGAGCATCGGGCCCCACAGAACGGGCAGCCGCCAGTCAGCGCGGCGGCCAAGGAGGAGCTCGACCGGCGTGAGCATGAGTAACATTGTTTCGCCTGTATCGATGACGACAGTGAATAGGCCACAGTCCACACACACGAACACTGGCCGGCGGAGAGGCAGCAGTGTTGTTAGCCCTCTTGAGGGACAGGGTGGCAATGGGACCCGGGCTAGAAATGATAGCTCCGTGCTCTCGGAACCGCGACTGGGCAGTATCGACGAGTCGACTACTGGTGCCGGTGCTGGTGCTGCACCGACGCCAGACTCCATGCATGGGTTCTTCGGGTCGCCGACTACGGCCGTGGGACACACTGTGACGGGGCCGAGGAACAGAACGGATGTGAGTTCGTCAACCTTGCCTGGGTTTGTTCCGGTCTGGAATCCAGGCGATCAGATGCCGATTGACCATTGGGACGACGAGAAGCAACAGAGATGAGGAACAAGCCGGATGGATTCAGATGCCAGCCTCGGATTCGAAGATTGAATTTTACGAACCGATAGGAACAAGAAAGGATATCGAGATGGGGATATCGGCGACTGGTGTGAATGGCTTCCTGGTTTTCATGTCCTAACCAGATATATATACATATATACGTTTGATCTTCACCCATAGGAGACAGTGGCAGTTCGAAAACACTATGGAATGGAAGTACCAGCTATTATACCAAGCGGGAGTTCACGGAGGCTGGAGGGTCGTCTTTGCATTTTTTCTTCGATTATAATGGCGAAATGGTCCTTACGGTTTTCCTGTTGGGGTTTCGTTCTGGTAATATTTTATGCTATCTTGATAGTTTGTCAGGACAGCTTCCTAATGAAATCATCTTGACGGCGTGTGACCATGTGCGTCCAGCCCCTAACGGGATGTGCGGCACTGCCCTCAGGCGAAGATTATAAATCGGTTCTATAATAGCTTGAACCTTTCGATCAACCTGACTGCTCACAGTCTCTCAAACACTGGGATTCTCTCGATCGGCGCATCCACCTCCGCTGTACTCCCGCCTTCGTAGGTTTTATCACCTTCCATCTCCTTCCACTCTGCGCCAGCAGGGAAATATACCTGCCTTTTAGTCAGCCCCGGGTACAGCACTGGAGCGACCAGATACTTCGACCCGAACATATACTCATCTTCCACCTCCCATGCCTCTTTATCCTTAGGAAATTCCAGGAATAGTGTCCTGATCAACGGTGTCCCTTTCTCACTAGCCTCCTTCATCAAGCTCCGTACATAGTCCCTCAACACCTCCCGGAGCTTCAAAAACCGCTCCAATATCGTTCCCACCTCCTCACCAAACGACCAAACTTCATTGTCCACGCCCGAAGGGCACTTACCACCACCACTGGCCCCAAGAGGCTTCTTGTTCGGGTATCTGTCACCATGCAACCGAAACACAGGCAAGAACGCACCCCACTGGAACCACCGCACCAATAGCTCCCTGAAAGCAGGGTCATCCGGGTCGCCGCCGTGGAAGCCGCCGATGTCAGTCGTCCAGTGCGATATCCCAGCAACGCCCATGTTCAACCCCGCGGCGAGCTGGTTACGCAGACTGCCCCAGCTACTCGCTATGTCCCCTGACCAGACAAGTGCGCCAAACTTCTGGCTGCCCGCCCAAGCGCAGCGGACGAGGTTCACAGTATTCGGCTCGCGGCCTTGGAACCTGCCCCCGCCATCCGCCGCCGTGGCGCCTTCGTAGAAGGCCTGTGAGTAGTTCCGGGGGTAGATATTCCCAATAGCCAAGCTGGGGCCGAGATGGTACCGCCAGTTGTCAAAGTCGTATATGCCATACTCCGGCTCCGCCTCGTCCAGCCAGAAGAGACGAATGCCGTACTGGCCGTAGTTCTTGGCCGCCTTCTCCCACACGTACTCCCTCGCGGCCGAGTTCGTCGCGTCAAAGTGCACCGTGTTGGCCTGGAAGTCCATGGCGGCCCTGAATCCCCTCTCGGTGCGGATGAGGAGGCCCCTCTCCATCATCTCGTCCCAGTTCTCGCTGTCGGGCTCCACGGTCGGCCAGATGGACACCATGGGCTCGACGCCCAGCGACCGGAGCTCGTCGCACATGGCCTGCGGGTCGGGCCAGTACTCCCTGTCGAAGGACCACTCCCCCTGGGCGCGCCAGTGGAAGAAGTCGATGACGAGCACGTCCAGCGGCAGGTCGCGCCGCTTGTAGCCCCTCGCCACCTCCAGGACCTCCTCCTGCGTCTGGTAGCGCAGCTTGCTCTGCCAGAAACCTAGGCCGTACTCTGGCATCATCGGGGGTTTCCCCGTCACGGCGCAGTAGGCCTCGACGATCTGCTTCGGTGAGTCGTCCACTACCACCCAGTAGTCAAGCTTCTTGGTGCTTGACGCGGAGAAGCTCATGATGTTAGTCCCCAACACGGCCCGCCCGACGCTAGGGTTGTTCCACAACAGACCGTACCCCAGACTACTCAACAGGAACGGCACACTGGCCTGGGAGTTCCGGTGCGCCATCTCCAAGTCCGCTCCCTTGAGGTCGAGGTATGGCTGCTGGTACTGTCCCATACCATACAGTTTCTCCTTCTTGGACACGGACTCCAGCCGCAGGGTCAACGCGTAGTCCCCACCGACAATGGGCTTGAACTCCCGCGCCTCAACCTCCAACGCCGACGTCTTGGGGTCCCGCACATCGACGCGCGTGCGGGCGTACTCCTCGAGGATGAGAGCCCCCGTGGAGGTATTGTGCATGGTGATCTTGCCCCGGCGGGAGACCGTCGCGCGGACGAGGCCGTTGGTTATGGTTGCCTGGTCCTGCGTGATGTTTACCTCTGGGGTGATGCTTGGAATGGGCTCGTCGAGGGCCCAGTCCTCCGTGGGCATGGCGGCGCATTTGGTGGAGCGGATGCGCAGGGCATTGGGACCCCATGCTTCGAGATGGAGGACTTCGTGATCGTAGGTGTAGGTCAGGCGGTTCTGGGAGTGTGTGAACATCTTGACGTCTCTTTACCGAGGTGGTAATCGAAGGAATGCGGCTTTGGGTTGAGTCTCAGGGAGATCAAGTAAGAAGGGGGTTAGTGATGCATCAATCACGATGATATATATTGGCGAGGAGGAGGCAGATTTGAGCTGTCAAGTGTGTTTATGCTCGGGACATCATCATGACGAGCCACCGATCTCGGCACATAGCCACTTCAAAAGTAAATAGAACGGACCTACCTATGATGCCATGTGCATTCCGGTGATTGCAATGATGATCCGATCGGGTAGCAAATAGTACGATGAGTTACCCCGAATTTGAGGCTGTTGAGCCCCGAAGTTTCGGCGGCCGGCCCGTCCAACCGGTCTTTCCGTCCGGCTCCGGAACGGAATTCAGTGGTAAGCGCCGTTATATTCTGGATCGGAGTCAATGTTTAAGTAGTTCGTATGAATGGTTTTGTTCTTCATTCGGAGTTCTGCCCTGGCTAGAATACGGCCCGTCTATACACCCTCTGATCATCTTCTTCGTCCTCAAGAAGACGCAGTATTCCAGCTTCTGGAAAGCCGGACGTGAGGTGGTGTTTCGGAATCTCCGTAACTTGTAGATACATTTTCCTCAGACACAGTGAACTCGATTTCTTTGTGAATTCCCCCATGTTCACGATGTGCTGTATCTCCCGCGTGAACTTCCGCAGCCGCCACCAGGGCTCGCTGGCTGTCACAGTCTTCTTTCTCGACCCTCATATTCCTCATCTCGAATCCTCTGTCCTTTACATGCCAGGTATTTGGTCGCTCAGTATGAGCAGATTGTCTGTTCTGTGTGGTTTTGGTCTTTCTTCTGCTGCCCGGGCCCAGTTTGTCGGTGATAAGCTTGACAATAGAGGTCATTGCCGGGAAGCATCCACACCACAAGCCAACATGCCCTTCGAGGTCACTCAATACGCCATTTGTAGCCATTTTATAGCTCCTAATATGTATGAGAGAGTCAGCATGGGTGCGAAGGACGGGCACGCAGCATATCGAGGCTCTGCGGATGGTGACGTACGTATCAATTGTGAAATCGACAGTCAAGATAAGGACAAGTCTGGCTATCCCTAAAGCGACAGCCAAGAAACCCACGCAAAAGACCAGAACTGCGTGGATCATGCGCTTGGACAGCAGCATGTTGGTGTAGATAATCGACACCGGCAAGATGAGGAGAACGAGGTCAACGACAATGCCTACGGTTATATGGCCCTCCATCATTCGATCGTCAGCCAATGGAGCTTTGCATCTGAACCTCGCAGAGGGACCCTTGAAGACATCGCTTGCGAGGAGTATAAGGTCAGCGAAATTATCGAGTGGGAGCAGAGTACTACCGGCGTACGTGATGTCAAGGCACTCGGTAAGCTTGTAAAGAAAGCACACCAGAGTCTGGATGATGACTATTCCAGTGGTGGCGTATACCAATTTCATGACATTGGCTTGAATAACCATGAAACAATTAGCTGGTCGTCTGACGGTCATGGTCCAAGTTACATACCGGTATTGTAGATGCGAGGGATGAATGCTAATATGGACAAGCGTACAAGAGCCACAGCCCAGAAGTATAAAAGCTCCGCAATGCTGAAGAACTGTGAGGACAAGGACGAAATGTCAAGAAACGCTTCGCAACGGGCAGTATAATACAACGCACGCACTCACGTACCTTCAAGAAAGCCACAAACAAGTGCTCCGGTACATATTGATCATGAGTTCCACTCCCCAGAGATACCACTAGAAACGTAAATGTCAGTGTCCTCACTATGGTCGGTCGTTGTGTCAAGGCAGGCCAAGCATACAATACATATCCAACGCCAACTGAACTACCACCAAAGCCTGAGTATGCCAGTCAGATACAGTGCCTGAGATGCAGTGCCCAAGTAAAGGACATACCAGAAGGTAGTGTCATTTTGGCATGTCAATTTGAGTGAGTATCGGACATACAAAGCTGACCACGGCAATGGCATCATCCAGCCCCATATTCTTCGTCATTCGTGCCCTGACGTACACGCGTACGCCGATGAATGAAGTAGACAGCGCAATTGCGATGGCATTGACATCGGTCAAGACCCAGCCACGCCACCCTGGTGTATTGGAGAAGTCCATTCTTTCCCGAGAATACGCAAAGTCGTGCAACGAGGAAGTGAATATCGACAGACGCGTCAGTCACTGATATCATGCAGCAATCTTCCGGAGAACTAATAACCTCTGGTTTTATTATTCTAGACACAGCTGGAAGACCGAGAACATATTAAAGAGAGGACGTGAAGTTATCTCAGTGAACGACATTTGCACGGACCTGGCACTTTCTGGTACCGAAAGGGCCGAAACAAGTTGTTGTCCATGCCTGATATCTACCCGTGGTGACATATGATGCATTTTTCTGATCGAGTATCTTGTCAATACTCGTCCACAATCCAAGTGAGAGTCTTCAAGAGGTGATTGTATCAGCCAAATGCTTCCTTCTTGCCAGCCGTTGTCGACGTTTGACGTAGTGCAAGCATTGGAGATAGTTTCGATGGTATGTGATTACTATACTTTGATTCTTGTATGGTTGAGATCGGCTCGACCCATTTTTTCGAGACGTCTATCACCGTTGGTTCCTGAGAGCGGCCAGGCTCACTCCAGATTATAAGCACTGATCAACATTGCTCATCCAGTACCTGGCAGAGCCGCTCCACGGAAAATGGGGACACATCCAGAATCTATCAGACCAGAGTTCGCACAAAAAAGCAGTCGTTTACGATATCTTTGCCAAGCCCGAACATCAAGGATCAAAGAAATTTTTATGCGAGTCTGTGGGTCTTGATATCAGTCCACTTACACGTACGAGCACACTCTCTAGATAGCATAACGGGAGAATTCGAGAGGCTCGGGAGGTGAGGGCGCTTCTACCGACGGCAAGGAGAGGTCCGGGTACTCTGGGAAAATGAGGAAGCCAATGGGTATGTTCTTAGTGGAGAGTCAAACTAGACAGGCAGGACAGGCCAGATACCCACCCGCATAACGGCAGTTTCCCCCCACACATGTCCCAGGATCTCTTCCTGAGGTTGCATTCCGCGATGGTGAAAGATGGCAGCCATGCCTGATGCCGTAAGGTGTCCGCGATGTTGCACATTGGTTCCCGAAGATTATGCGAACCTGCAAGCCACCCGGCTTGTCTATCTTATGCATGTCCAGGTAGTAACGGCGATCGTCATACTTGTTGCCTCGTTCTGCCTGGTGTTATTATCTATTATCTCTTTATTTACCCGTATCATGTTTGTCCACTAGGACCTGCGGTATGGACCTGGTTCTGCCAGGTTAGACTGTACTCTACTTGTCTTGAGGCGTCATCTCGGTACTGCTCTGCCTCTCATGACTACTCAGGGATGGGCTTTTCTAGTCTCTCCCGAAGGCCCCGAATGCTGGACTACAGTAAAGGTGAGGTATAAGAGCCTCATCAGCCCGCATGTAAATATAAAATCCACTGTTCGGGAACCTCGGTATCCACGCCCTGGAGACGACGACCTACATGGGACTAATCAAGAAAAGGCAGGACTATCGCACGGGTGCGCACATGCGGTGTCAGTTAACTCCACAATATTATCTCTGGACCTTTGAGATGTTAGCCTACAATCTGATTCCAGGTAAGAAATGCCGTCTATTGAAAGATATCATGCAATAGCGGCTCGTCGCACGCGCGTCCAGACTCGGAATATTACTTGAATCGGGAAATGTCCGTTGCTGAAGGATCAGTGACAACTTTGATCGAGCAGAATTCATGAGTATATGACTGCCTGCTCGTTGCAACTCGTGTAGAAAAGACCGTGTGCTGTCGGTGACCACATTCAGTTTACTCAGTCTGCTTCCCTATCACACTATCATCCACCATGCTGTTTCGTTCTAGAGTGTTTCGAGCCTACTTGGTGCTCGTCCAGCTCCATCTGGCATTCACCGCTCCTGTCTCTTCTAATTCCACCAGCTGTGTGGACCCTCGGGTTCGGAAGGAATGGTAAGCGTCTCCTGCTCCTTCTCCGAGTCTTCATTCGAGGTTAACCGGTGGCACAGGCGAAACATGACTGGTTCTCAGCAGCTGGACTATATAGATGCTGTGAAATGTCTGATGGATGCCCCCTCTCAGCAGAGTGACGTGTATCCCGGAGCAAGGTCTCGATATGATGACTTCCTGGGTCTTCACATATCACGAACGGATTATTCTCATTTTTGCGTGAGCCCTTTCCCTCCTTTCATGTGATAGTCCCGCAGTGGCTGACATACCTTAGGGCAAATTCGTCCCCTGGCATCGATACTACTTACAGCTATATCAGGACGCCCTTGAAGAGAGCTGCAATTACACTGGTCCAATGCCGTAAGTCATCATACAAATTCCTACTGCTTGTCTTGTGTGTCTGTGCTCATGCTTCTTAGGTACTGGAACTGGGCGCTCGATGCGGTCAGCGAAGAGGCTGTTCCAGCCTCACCTCTCTTCGACACCGTCCATGGGTTTGGAGGTACGACAGTGAACTTTGACTATCAGTACGCATGGACTAATGGTGTCTCTAGGCAACGGAGCTTACATTGCCAATGTGAGCGGATTTCCTGCCGACCAGAAGTCTGACACAAATATAGTGGGCCGCACAGGCGGTGGTAAGTCCTCCCAGACCTGACAGCGCCACCTCCTCTGTAGGATTCTGAGAATACTAATCCTCTCAGGTTGCATTACTGATGGACCATTTGCCAATTTGAACGTCTCCATGGGACCAGGAAACCATACAGATTACAATCCCCACTGTCTTCGACGTGACTTCAGCCCATATCTCTTCACACTTGCTGGCAACCAGTCTGTAGTTGATTGGACACTGAACGCCACAGACTTCTGGCACCTGGATCACTACCTTGAAGGCGTTAGTCTCGACACATTTGGGATGAGGCTACATGAAGCTGGTCACATGGCCATCGGTGGCGAAATAGGCGAGGTAAGCAGTACGATGTCGAGTTGAAGAAGGGTTCTGACTTTCAACCCTGCAGATGGCCAACATGTACTCCTCCGCTGGCGACCCTTTGTTCTTCCTTCATCATGGAGGCATTGACTGGATGTGGTACACTTGGCAGCAAGCTGGTATGTGTGATTTTCACGAGCCTCTGTGGGCCTTAGCAACCTCACTTGTGTTCCGAACTAACACATCCGTCCCAATAGACTGGCCCGCGAGGAAGACGGACATTGGTGGTCCAGACACCATCTGGTCGGGCGAATATGCATATTTCGGTGAGGTGCCATACAAGAACATCACATTGAATACGCCACTATATTATGACAATATGGGAGAGTCTATTACTGTTCGGGATGTCATGGATACCAAGAGTGGCATGTTTTGTTACGAGTATGAGTAAAGAACGAGTTTATTGGATACTTGTAGCGTGTATACCCAGATACTTAGCCACAGCGCGGAAACGAATTTCACTCATTTCTACGATTGAAAGTGTCCCGAGACTTCCATTTGATTCCCTTGATATCGGCCTCTTTCTTATCAATTTATGCAATGCGGACCTCCTTCTGGTGGGATGAACGCCATCTGGTGGACATAGGTGGGTGCCTTCCGGCTCGGGGTTTCGAAAGAGCCCGCGGGTTCCGGACCGGAGTAGAGAGAGGGAACCCGGAAACGGCCTGCATATGCAAAGACTTCGGACGGCTTTGCTTATGAAAAGGGGGTCCGGCGTCTGGGGCCATGCCGCTAAACCTCTTTATATAAGCTTGAATCAACCTACTTGTACTCCGCCACAGACAACTCTGGGTAGGCGTGGTCAATTTTATTAACTCGAGCTTTACTCATTAGTCGTTGCTTTATACCACAGAGAAAGTTGGATCGGTCAGAGTAGGGATCGTTGCTACGCTGGTCAAGTACATCAAGTCAATGGTTGAATTTGTTGTAGTCCGGGTCGTGGACAGTTAGTACGTCCAAATTCCTATCGGGACTCGAGCACCAGTTCAGGGGTTTGGAGTTGGGCTTTGGTGGTTTCATGATTGCCTTTGTCCCGACGCATGGGTGTCACAGCCGGAAACGATGTTATGGCTCAAAATTGACCTCTTCAATATTCACTTCCTTTGTTCTTGATCTGCTCTCATATGAACACTGACTATAATGCTTACACGTTGATTTCTTGCCAAGAGAAGAGACGCACACTTTGTCGACCTAGAGTCCTGCTCCCTAATTCCTCGATTTGTTCGAGCCTACTGACAACCTTGGAATGGCCGCCAACTCCGATATCATATTGAACCAACAATGGGCGCGAGACCTGTTTGATCATTGGTGGAGGGGTGAATATTCGCAGTGGAAAAGGGAGGACGACGCTGGCAGGCGACGCCCGATCTATACAACATTCCAGGTTCCAAAGAGGAGAGCAGGCCCGCGATCCGACCAGCCCGAGGGTGCACAGTTACTAAGACCTCCTGCGATCAGAGCGAGGTACCGGGGACAGCGAAATACACAAAATCTGGAGCGTTACATATCAGAGATACAGAATGGAAGATACGGGATTATGAATTTTATGCGACCCTTGGGGTTCCGATTGAGGAAGAGTGAGTAACATAAGACATCACATGGTTTCCCTCTGGTTGGTTCTTGAATTGTGAGATACTATTTGACCCAAGAGCAAAAATTGCTGTACTCTTGGGTCTTCCTCTCTCAGTCCTCAGGAAACCTTGGGAATGCTGACTCTCGTTATCGTAGTGCTCGGTGAAGGAGGCTTTGGGTTCGCGTGCCTGTTCGAGATGGTCGATACAGGTGGAATAGTACATAAGATCGTAGTCAAGGCTGGAAAGCAAAATACTTTGACCGCTGAAAGGAACAACCTTCTGGTATGTAGACGTTCGCTCTTTATTTCTATACCCCTTTTCATCCCAGAGCTGACCTTCTCACTCTGGTATAAGCGGATAGCCGGAGCAAGGCATATCGTACAACGAAGGCCGCTTCGTGGTCTACCCCCTCCTCAAAGTATAGAGCAGAATCCTGGCCGGCCAAGCCTCCTCGGTGGAAACAATCCTTTGACAGTTGCGGGAGTTTTTGACTCACACAAAAATATGTTCGCCATGGAATTCATGAAACATGGGGACGTTTATAGCCTGCTCAAAAAAGTTGGCGACCAAAATTTGGAACTCAGGAGCCAGGAGCTGTGGATGATTTTCCATTGCCGTACGTCAGGGTTAAGCTAACACCCCATGATTTACCTGTCGTCTTGATTCTAACGGAGTAATCAGTCTTCAGGGGCTGTATTGGATTAGCCTATCCAGATCGTTGGGCGGGAGGACGAAATCCAGAAACCGACGAAGTCCGCTTACAAGAGGAAGTGATATCTCGAGACAATGGCGGGATTCCATTGCCTTCCGATGGCGGTTTGATTCACTTTGATCTCGATCCACAGAATGGTACGCCACCAACGAGAAAATTGAAAGATTGAAGAGATCTACGTCGCAAATGGACTAACAGAGGTAGTTTTAATCGGAAATTTCGACGACTCGAATACTCAGGCATCTTTAGATTCTCATAATATCACGCCTATATTCAAGGTGAGAGAGAGTTTCTGTTTGTACCCAAGGTGTACTCTTGCTAACGTCCGGGATGGTACAGATAGGCGACCTGGGTCTGTCAGCGAGTTTTACCCAGAACGACAGACGGGACCTGTAAGTCCGAATCCCACCGGATATCACTCTCTCCCGACCTGACTAAAATGCACTAACTAACGGTTATGGGAAGTTTGAAAATCATGAGGGCAAGGACATTCGGCAAGGACATTATCTTCACACCGGTATGATAGCCAAAACATTATAGAGAAGGTCAATTCATGATATATGGCCTAACCACTTTGTTGCGGCTCAGGAACAAACCACCAAAGATTGGGACTACCTTGATACGGCCCCAATACTACTTAATGAACCAACGGCCGGAAACTATGACTGGTGGACGAATCTCTACCAAGTGGCACATGTAATGTGGCAGCTCATCACAGGACTGAGACCAGTAGTTCCACCTGAATGCTCAAGAGAGGAGTTCACCAGACCAGATGGCACATCGTTCTACGCGTGGACTTACGGCGGTCTCGTCTTGGATGAGAGATATGGGTATACAGATCGCGACCTCCGGAAGATAGTGGCTCAGGGTATGGCACACCAACCTTCAGATAGGCCTACGATGACGGAATTGGAGGCGATCATCCTGGATAAGATTTCCACGAACTGGGCGGCAGCTGAACTAATGCCGGAAAGGAAGACGGCTATCAGAGATATTCTTGACCGACCGCCTCCGTAAGTCAAACATCCTACGGCGATGAACAAGCATGGCAAGCCTTAAATCTTTATGTACACGGAAAGCTTTGTTGTCTCTGCCCTCAAATTTTCACCCACCATCACCACCTCATAATAACCAGGCTGACAATACAATAGGTCTACTGGTGGTCTAGCACCACCTTTTGCACCACCTCCGAATCAGGTTGCTGGCAACGCCGCTCCTCCAGCTCAAGGATTAAATCCCCGAATAGCTGGCTTCCGACCGGGAGGATTGAATCCCGGTGCAGCTGTGTTTAGGCCGGGCTGATAGTAGTGTCATTATGAATGAGATAGCCAGGGCTCCCGAGGTCAATGTAGTCCAAGAGAGTACAAAACCATCACAAATTCACCTGTCCAAATTTTACCCTTTTCCTGCTAATTGTGCCAATGATATATAAAGACCTAACCAGAGTTTTGTTTCCTTGTTACATCGACGTTAAGATATTGTAATCCAAGTAGTATCACAGGAGATATTTGTCCTAGGGTACTGCCGCTGAGGCCTTTAGTGCCTTGAAAGTGAGTAAATATTCGCAATATTGATTCTCTCGAAACAGCAGAGAAACATAAGCTTGATATAAACGACACTGCCTTTTCATCTTGGTCAGATAATACTGCCAGGTCCTCACGTCACGTCGGCGTTTTGCTGGGTGTTGCCTCACAGTCTTAGAGGATTTACCACAACACAACTCAAAGCCTTCTTGGCCAAGCGGTAAGGCGTCGCACTCGTATATGGATCATAAAGATTTTCTTATATAAGATAATCTATCCATACGAGTCATGCGAAGATCGACGGTTCGATTCCGTCAGGAGGCATTCCTTTTTGGTGGTAGTTGTACTCCTTTTGTCTATAGACTGACTGTTCAGTCATACAGTTCACTTACACATTGATACATATCTTGAACCAGACTTCCACCCAATGTAGTATTCGTGGTTTGGTTCATATATTCTAATGTCATGGGAGGGAGTAGGAGAAATCACCGTAGTTATAAAATTATAACAATATTGTGGTCGTGGTAGTGGAATAGTCCTATTGGTCAGATCAGCTACTTATATCTGGGCCGTTGGTGGGGAGACTCTATAGCACTGGCTTACTCGCTTACTTTCTGTCCGCTCTAGGAATAGCGGAATTATGTTGTGAACTAGTAGTTACGGTGCTGCGCTGGCTGAATCTTGCCCCGGCAGGCAAGGAAATATTATTTTTGTCTATTGTATTTATTTGCATATCATTGCCATTGCCGATCAATTTGTTTGTCCGGATGTCGCCTAAAAGGTCTAGACACGACCACCAACCCTACCTGAAGTTTCTCAAGTTACGAGATGCGACAAGTAGGAATATCTACCAGTCTACGTATTGTATTCTAGCACATGTGTCGAATTGGGCATCTTCAGATGTCGGTTTTGAACGACACCACCTTTCGACCCCAGTGGAAGAGAATCAACCCTCCCAGACATCCCTGTGTCCAGGGGCAGGAAGGTTGTGTCTAAGTTTAAAAGAAAAACAACTGGGCACTCTCCGCAAGATCGGCAACGGTGCATCTGGAGACCCAGTGATTGTCAACGGTTCCGGATCTCTGAACCTGGGGAAAGAATACCTCAGAGGACGTGAACCGAACAACCGGCAAACTGCATCGCCAGAACCCGCGAGGCGGAGCAGCAAAAGGAAAAAAGACGAGACAGCAAACGTCGTGAGATCGTATGCGCCGTGCCGTTTCGTATCATGATCCGAAACTGACGAGTCACGACGACTCAAGAACGGGGTCCGCCACCACCACAAGATGGTCAAGTCAACGATCAGCCAACCAAACTGGTGGGGCTTTTCCAGAGTCGAGATTCGAGAACAGTAAAATTGGATACCAATTAGATCGACGTCTTGGCATTTTCAGGGACGTTCGACCAATGGCCTTTTCGGCTTCCATGAAGCAAGCATGCTTCTCAGCTGCTGCTGCTGCTTCTTATGTTCCGGTCGAAACGCTGACTACTTGGACTCAAGAATGACAGAAACTCCTTCAACAATGAAGGTAGCAAACACACATAATGTGTCGTTATTCAGGGCGTCTCAAGGCGGGCAAGAGTTCGTCTCGGGTTCCACGACAGCCTAAGAAGATGAACACGAAAGTCCATGGAAGCAACCGATCTCTTCAGTCCCCACCATCGTGGGTCAAATCATGATCCAGGCTGGGGTTCCCCTCGACCACGGTTGACAGCGACGGGGGTTGGAATTGGACCCGCAGGGGCAGCTTGCGCCTCTTCAGACCCCTTTCTTTCCTGTGTCGGATGCAAAAAGCTCCTTTCTACTTCGAGAAGCCATGATCATGAATCGCTGCCAAAACATGCATCCCTACTGCTCGAGCTGCTGAACCTCCGGCGGCCCCATTTTGCTTTCCTTCCCACGGCTTTAGACCTTCACCACGTTCCTTACTCACACATTATCGTTACTATACGTTTCAATCCACTCCCTTCATTTACTTTTCTTGAGATTTCGCGTCCCTAAGCTCTCGGTGATACGCGAGTCGAGGGTGACTTGCGATGAAGCTCTCCTCTGTGACCTCGATATGGCTGGCAGCCGCCATGACACCACTGGCCCTGGCTGTCGATATCGATTGGAACGATGACGGTGCGTCAACTTACATGACACTGCCCCATGTCATTGTCTCTTATAGTGTCTATCCTCCTCGACAGTCAATCAGCCCCTCTTCCCCATAGGCCATGGGCCATGGGCCATGAACTTTGTGAGCTAATGGAATGCGGGCAGCCTCGATCAGGGACGGCGCAGCGACGATAGCATACGGTTTGATGAAATACTACACCGGTAACAACACCGGTGATGTACCTGGCAACTTGCCAGATCCATATTACTGTATGTTGACCTCCCCGACGACGCCAACAACCAGCTGGACACTGACCATAGGCGCAACACAGGGTGGGAGGCAGGTGCCATGTTCGGGACCATGGTGGATTACTGGGCATACACTGGTGACGAGACATACGTCAACGAGACATACCAAGCGCTGCAACATCAAGTCGGTGACGATAAAGATTTTATGCCTACCAACCAGACCAAGTCCATCGGAAACGACGAGTATATACACCCCCTCACTTACCTATACCCAACAGGTCCATGTCCTGTCTGTCAAATCCCCAGATTACTGACCACCAGACTATAGTCAAGGTTTCTGGGCACTATCCGCCATGACCGCCGCCGAGATGAATTTCCTCAACCCCAACGAGACCGGCCATGACGGCGTCCAGTGGCTCGCCCTGGTCCAGGCCGTCTTCAACGAGTACGCCGCCCGGTGGGACGAGGTGTACTGCGACGGCGGGCTGCGGTGGCAGGTCTTCACCTTCAACAACGGCTACACGTACAAGAACACCATCTCCAACGGCTGCTTCTTCAACATTGGCGCCCGGCTGGCGCGGTACACGGGCAACCAGACGTACGCGGACTGGGCCAACAAGATCTACGACTGGATGGAGGACGTGGGCTTCATCAGCGACACGTGGGACATTTACGACGGTGCGGGCTACAGCAACGACGCCAACTGCACGGGCATCGACCACGTCCAGTGGACGTACAACGCCGGCATCTGGCTGCACGGCAGCGCCGTCATGTACAACTACACCAACGCCTCGTCGACGTGGGAGTCGCGCGTCAGCGGCATCCTCAACCACACCGCCAACTACTTCTTCCAGAACAACGTCATGTACGAGCCCGCCTGCGAGCCCGAGTCCGCGTGCACCACCGACTCCAAGTCCTTCAAGGCCTACCTGACCCGCTGGCTCGCCGGCACCGTCCAGATGGCCGACTGGACCTACTCCACCATCCAGCCCCTCCTGGCCGGGTCCGCCGCCGGCGCCGCCCAGCAGTGCAGCGGCACGGCCACCATCGCCGATGGGTACAAGGGCCCCGTCGGCACATCCTGCGGTATGCACTGGGTCGACGGCGCCGCCTGGGACGGGAGCAACGGCGTCGGCCAGCAGATGGCCGCCCTCTCGGCCGTCTTCTACTCCCAGGTCAAGAACTGGAACGTCCCGGTGCCCTACACCGCCATCACCGGCGGCACCTCGACCGGTGACGCGTCCGCCGGTCAGGACAAGGACGACTCGTCCCTGAGTACCCTGAAGACCATCACCATGAGCGACAGGGTCGGTGCAGGCTTCCTGACGACGCTGGTCGCGGCCGGCTTGCTGGGCGGTTGTTTCTGGATGGTGAAGGATTGAGGGAGGCGCAAGTATTGGGAGGCTCGGTTTATATCATTGCATTTTCGATTTTGGTCGGGCCTGCATACATACTCAAGGCTGCTCTGGAAAGAGGGTGTTTGTTTTCCTTGGACAATGGTTGTCCTGGCATGGTGTCTGGAGTAACTGTAAAATTTTGCGGTGTTATATTTGTACACGGTGCTATGCTATACCACTAGAACTGCATAATTCCATTTGGTTGCGAAGCGAACTCTTGAGGACACGGGTACACTGGTCCTACTGAGAAAGAAGTGGCTGATATTGACACAACCACCACTGGTCTTAGCCCGGAAGGATTGCAATTCTTATTGTCATTCACCACCATAGGAATCTACTGGGAATCTACGGAGCTAAGCTTGCGATAAGGCCGTAGGCTCACGATGTGTCGCGACGAACTTAGCGACACACTCCGCAAGTTACAATGGGGCCCCGTATGCTCCTCCTGGTCTTCATCTCAGTGTAGCAATCACTGCCCACAGTGTTGGGCTTGGCCGCCTTCTGTATCTCCGGCGTTGAGCCTGGGTTGTCGGGTTCTCGACAATATCCGTCACATCGTACATATACCAACATGTGCAACCAGCAGGCCGCCAAAGTCGATTTCCTTTCTCACCAACCACATAACATACCATTGCCATGTTCTCCAGGTGAAAGATCCTTTGTAGAACCCATCCGGCAACAGCGACGTCGCTCTCCTGCACGCTCAGGAACGTGTCCACTACTGCTGAAACTTTTCTGATGAGACTGCGGGGTGCGACTTTCAGAACTCGCAGATATCCCATTCGACCTGAGTTGATGTTCTGGTTGAGAAGGCGATGTCAGTCTTCGCAAAAGCGGATATGAGCCAGTGCCAGCCGAGGATGCAAAACTGTCTGTAGATCTGATAATTGTCCCTGGAACCCTTAGAGGGGCAGTAGCTCATGACAGTAACCTCGCGTAGGTGAGGAAGCTTCCGGGCCGTGGACGGCTGTTCGGCATCGCTTGCGACTTCCAAGAGTTGGTGCACTTGTGATGTTCCACCGAACATGATATGAAGACGTCTGATGGAGACCGGTAAGAACTCGACGAGAGAAGTGTCTTCGGAAGGGCTTTCATAGTCGTCTCCGTCGTCGTCGAAATCGATGTCATGAAGTTCAGGAATGATGTCTCCTTGAATCTTCAGCTCCTCCAGTACGGAAAAGTCGGTTAGCTGAGGAAATTCGATGGACTCGTCCAGATCATGATAGTCAGCAGGGAAACCAAGCTGGAGACGCTTGAGCGTGTCCTTGTGGTGACGCTTCAGGTGGTCAACCACCTCGTCCAAGGTAATGCCGCCGAAGCCGCCGAGGTATGCTTCAAACGCAGTCAGCTGGTCATGCGTCCACGTGAAAGAGAACACCTCAAGAGAACGGATGGAACGAAGTATCCGGTCAAGAGATTCGGCAGACTCGAGATCTGCGCTCTGCAAGTGAAGCTGTGTAAGGTTCTCCAGGACCGTTACGACTCCACATGAACCCATGAATGATCGGAGGTGGAGTTTAGAAACTCGGGGTGCTAGCGACAAGAGCCCATCGCAGGCTTCAAGAGAAATTGCAAAAGAGGAGTTAGCGACGTCACGTTCGAGAAACTCAAGTTGCTCAGAAGTACCGGGTTCGCCCACTACAATACGAGAGTCAGTATTTTCCTGAAAGAGGAAGTTACGAGAGTCGCGAGACATTGTCCAAGAATACAGTCTCTGCTTCTCCCCGGGTCAAACATGTCCAAGGACTCAAGAAACAAAATGGTGAAACGTTTTGCCCGTTTTGCCCTCGTATATTACTCACCGAACAGTGTACAGTCCTGTAGATGCGGCCATAGGACGTTTGCAGGTTTGTGCAGAATTGAAAAGGCTCTTCCAGCCCAAGCTAGGCTATCGAAGATGACGAGGGCTGACCCAATATCAAGCTCATAGTGCAGTTTCTCGATGTTTCTAAGGTGGGCGATGATGGCCTGGCCCAGTCCCTCGTAGTGTGACATCTTACGCACCAAGTCCATACGCTGGGCGTAAGCATTCTCTGTAGGCCACATGCCAAGTGACACAATACTTGCCTCTACGAGCTGGTTGTACTGGTCCGCGTCGTGATCTTCGCCGCCGAGGTCAACATGCTCGAGAAAGACGGCCTTGACCAAGCGGCCGAGCTCAGGCCGATCCTGAATCGTGACCATGAAGTTGTACATGTTGGCGGTTTTGGCTGCTGAGAATCCATGATAAAGGATTTGATTTGAAATCCTATTGAGTCGGTGGCAGGTTCGAGTAAGCGAAGCGAGCGCCGCGGTCGGTGAGTGGATGAGATTCTGAATCTGGTGTTTCGCCTCGTGCCATGCTTGAGTGGTTGGTTTTGCTGACTGGCAGTGCCAACAGAGACACTTGCAGATCTTGATGAGAACCTCGTTTGGGAGCCTTAGCAGCCAGCTACTCTCCTGCTGGGCGCCACTGGTGGGTTTCGTTTGCTGGTCCATGGCTGCGGCGCTTGTTGGTGCATTGCAGATTGGGTTGGCACTGGGCTGGGCTTGAGTCTCCATTCTGTACGAAAGGGTGTTAGCATGTTGAACATTGAGTGACCGGCGATGACATACTTGTGATCTCAATAAGAAATCGGACGCGTTATGGTCAGGATGGTCGCGCTGCTCACAGTCTATATCCAGATAAAATCGACGCGTAGGCTGTAGGTTTGGCGGGGGACTGTAGTGAGTAAAGCCAGTTGGTACCCTGTCCTGGTAACCGCAGCCGCGAAAGAGAAAGATGGGATGGATTTGGTAATCTATCGGGTTAGGTGCCAGTGGGAGCCGAGGTTTTAGCTCGCTGTGTTGCGTCGAGAGCGAACGTCTTCGTCAAGGTGTCGAGGCGAAAGGAGAGGATGGTTGTCCAGGTGCTAAAAGGAGACTACTCAACCAACAGCTGTCGTGTGGAGCAGAGGTGGTTTCACGAAGAGACTCTCTGCACTGAAATTAGAGAACTTATGGAAGATGGAAGAATGTGTCTCCGGCTGTCTGGTACGCAAAAGCGATCAAGAAATAAGGAGATTGGCAACGTTTTCAGAAAGGCAATCATGTGGCTGGCCGATCTCAAAGCACGACGTGAAGCACAGATGAGGATGATAATCAAGTGACTAGGTAGCTTTAGTAGTCGACTGAAATATCAGGCCTTATATACTCCAAACTAGGTAGCTAACTCTGCCAGCAGTACAGCAAGTAGCTGCCTGTGCAGGTGGCAACCTCCAGGGCTTCTATAAACACTTCTATTTCGACACAACCCCCCCCCCCC
>LKEA01000010.1:0-105845 GCA_003795315.1 Cytospora schulzeri | reverse complement strand
GGGTAGGGAACTCTCATACACAATTTCGAAGTGGAAAACTCGTAGAAGCTTTGCAAACCATGTGGATGGGCACACATATAGTGGAGTTTCTGCGTCGGAGGTCGATGACAATTTCTGGAAACACGCTGACCAGGAAGCATATCACTTTCGGACCACCAGGCGATCTTGTACACCTCCGTTCAACTTCGATATTCCCCTTCTGCTTCTTCTTTCATATCATCACAGCTGTCCCGAACAATACCAAGAAGTGGTTCAGACCAAGTTGGTTCTTCGCCGGGATGGTAAGGAGCCTGCCGCCCCTAACACACACGGTTCTGTCAAGATGACTCAATTCCACTTGATTTTGTGGTACGAACAAGGCTGCAACGTATTCAAGAAGACATCTCAGCTTGTGCTATCGAGTGTCGATCGGCCCGAGGATCATTCCGTCCTCCACAAGATCTCTTATCACAGATCAGCCTCATCCATATTCCTCACAAACATGCTATACCACTGCACACCCCTGACATGGGCCAGCATGCTAATCCTCTCATCAACAGTGTGAACGCCATCCATAAAGCTCTGCTCCGCATCGAAGCCAGGGTTGAAGCGGAAGATGTGCTTCGTCAGGTCCCAGTAGTACTTGGTGTCGGTGTTTCCAGTCATCAGTGCCGGTGCCATAATCGTCTCCTCGCCGTACAGAGCACGCGTGGTCCCCGACAGGATCGAGTACGGCGTAGCCCCGCTGTCCAGGATCTCGGTCGGGGTGACGGGGGCGGGCTCCAGCATCTTACCGCCGCTGCCAGCAACCTGGAGTGTGATGGAGCGTGGGGTCTCGGCCTCCTCGGAGAAGGCGTGGAGGGTCAAGTTGTACTTCTTGGCGACCTGGGCCGCGATGCCTGTCATGCGCTCTTGGACGTCGGAAGGGTGGTCGCCGACGTTGACGCGGTGATTGACAGTCAGGACGGTGCGCTCAGGCAGGGCATTTACTTTTGCGCCTCCACTGATCAGGTCCGCGGCAACCGAGGTGGTGAACAGGTACTTGGTCGCATCACCAAACGTGGCCGCTTCCAGAGCAAGCCTGTCCTTAATTTTGCAGGTTTCGAAGCCTTTCCTGTCGCGCTTGCGCAGCTCCTTCTTCAGCTTGTGCGGGAATTCCGGCGCATAACGGGCACCGCATTGGAGAGCCGCTAGGAATGGGTTCTCGTCGTGGAGGTGAGGCTCGTATAGGTTAGCCTCGACCAGCCTGATAACCTCGCCCATGACGCCGATGCCGTTGTGCTTGGGCGGCACGGAGGAGTGGCCGCCAGGCATCCGCACAATGACCTCAACGTCAATGTATCCCTTCTCAGCGACGCCAGGCAGGGCGAATATGGTTCCCCATTGCTCCTGGATCACCGACCCCTCGTCGACGATGACAGCGGCTCCATCCTTGCCGTACCGGTCCAGCAGGACCTCTGCGAGGTGGCCGGCTCCAGCATGCCCTGAGATCTCCTCGTCAAAGCCAAAAGACAAAACAAGCGTCCGTTGGGGCTCAAACCCAGCATCTATGAGAGCCTCAACGGCTCCCATGATCCCAATGAGGCTGCTCTTGTCATCGGCAGCGCCTCGGCCCCACACAAACTTGCCGTCAAACTCCCCGCTGAAGGGAGGGTGCGTCCACTGGCCAACCGTGGATGTCTCAACGGGGACGACATCCTGATGGGCCATGAGAACAGTCGGCTTCAGGCTGTCGTCTGAGCCCTGCCAGGTGAACAACAAGCCGTGGGTGTTGACCTTCTCGAGCTTCAGGGTGGTGTGCACAAGGGGGAAGGTCTTCTCCAGGTACTCGGCGAAAGGATACATGACCTCCCACCGCTCATCTTCGCCGACGGGTCCCAGATTGTCATAGGACTGGGTCGCAATCTGGATGGCGCCGGCCACGCGGCCGACGCTGGTGTTGAGGAACTGGGCCGAGGCGAGGTACTCGTCCATGGAGCCCAGTGATGACTGGCTCGGGAAGAGGGCATCAACCTGACGGCATTGAGAGGCGATGTCATTGTGACCCGAGTGGTGATGGTGGCGCGTGATGGGGATGGTGTTGGTCACGCACAATGCGAGAAACGCAACCACAGCAATGGCCATCCATTTCGACCGCGATGTCTTGACCTGTGGTGGCGTTGTATAACCTGTGCCTACAGGCATGCCATCCTGCATAAGTGGCAGCTTCTCACTCTGTGCCATTTTTCATAAATTCGTATGCCGTATTGCTATTGTTCTATGTGGGAACAGGAACAAGATGGGAAGGAGAACATCGGAGTCAATACAACATTATCAAGCCAAACCAGCGGCAAAAAGAGTGGGGGATCGGCAGTAGACGATGATAGCATCGTGCATCAACTGAGCTGTTCTTCGGCTATCGCCGCTGATTTGGAGCCAAAAACATCGTGGATACTAGCCAAATACCTAGTTATTATTGTGTAATAGGACGGAGGTCATATTCGTTTTCAGAAGACTCTGCAGTTGAACAAGATCAGGCATTTCTCATATATTTCCCTCCCCTCACTTATCGTACGGCTGCTGAGGTAAGCATCCCCCGCTCTTGTCAACGACATCTCATCTCACCTTCGACTTGGCTTATCGCCCGACTCAGCAGCAGCTCTGTCGTATATGGTAAGTAACTTTTACTTCGGCTTTATACGCTCGCCTCTACCCACGCCGAGTATTGCAAGGTCGTCTGTGACCCCTTTGATCTCGTTCCAGGGCCAGTAATGGGTGCCATATCCTCCAGCAAGCAGCGCCCCATAGCCCTCGCTTGGTATATGATTTCCATCTATATCAACCTGTCCCACCTCAGGGTCATCACTGGGGCCGACCAGGAATATCGGGTCAATGTTTCCGACGGAGATCTCGACGGGACCTCCATCCTCCATCCAGAAGAGGAAACCACCACATGTTGCACAGAATCCACGCTGGATCCCCGGGGTAGCTGAGTACGATCGCAGTGAGGACGGAGGCTTATCAAAGGGAGCCAGTTCTTCACCACTGCTGGCAGTAGAAGGACTGAACCACTTGAATGAGGCCTTGGGAATCTGTAGGCAGATGAGGGCCAAAGACCCCGAATTACGCCGGCACTGAGTGCATTGGCAGGTTCCAGTCTGGACTTTCACATCAGCACGAGGCTCAGCACCAATCAACCATTGATCGGCAAAAGGCTCACATTCTGGACAAAGTCGTGATCGTGAGGAAAGTCAACACGATACCGTAGAGCTCCACACAAGCACCCGCCGGTGATAAGCTTTGGCTTGGGAAGATCGTTGGCAGATTCCATTCTGCGAGACTGGTTATGATTATGTGGGACGCCAGGTGAAGCAGTGAAGTCGAAAGTAACGAGCAGTCAGTTATTTCAAACTGTGCTGCCCTATTCTGCTTTTGATTTATTGGGGTGATTACCCCTCCTTTCGTGCTTCCTGTACGCTGCTTTGCAAGCCCGCTAGGGGGTTGTGATTATGTCGCTGCTCTAACACCGACCGATGCCATTTTCGCTTTGCGAATCATGTTCTGGTATGCTTATCCGGTGATCTCAACTCAATAGTGGCAAGCCTGACGTAGATACGATGATTCTTTGTGGCTCTATAGTCCCAGCCGTTTCACCAAAGGAAGATCGTACCCTGATTCGGCATGGCAAAGTATAAGTAATCAACGTTGAACCTTGGAAGACCGCACACCTTTCCCACCACCATCCAGTCTGGCTCTCCAGGGTTAAGGGAGAATTCACACCGTATTGCTAGAGGCTAGATTTGCTGAAGACTTGAAACAAATACTGGTGAAAGGGTGAGCAAGAGGGGCCTAAGCAGCAAGAGGGGCCTCAGCAGTAAGGGTGCCTCGGAGCCTCCCTGCTTCATACTCCAAGACAGGTATCTCTGCATACCTCGAACTCAACTTCGTCAGGGCTTGACCAAACTGCATAAGCAAGGTCCACATATCTAGTACAGAACGTGAGCTATACAATAAGGCCTAGCAACACCTTCAGGCCGAGTTTGTCGATTAGACCGATTCCATGTCGTACTATGACAGTTCTGTCCCTAGTGCTCACCCTGGAGCACTGTGAGCTCGGCAGATATAATTAAACTGGTAATATAGCTTATTGTGGTATTAAGGATTACATTGCTATAAGGATACCGAAATCAACCTGTCTATAGGTAACCCTTCCGAGACCAAGTGAGAAGAGTTCCCTGTTGTGGTAGCTATGGTAGGGGTCATGCCGTGTAGAGCCCCTTCGGGCCACCCATGATAGATAGTCCCACTTTTATTTAGCCATATAGCCACTCCTGGCTACCTACCTTAAATTCTAGAGCACACACAAACAGACAACTACTTTTGACACCCAAATTGGTACCACACCTGTGAGGCATTCTGCAGAACCAATGGGACATAACCTGCAGATGATAAATGAACACCCGAGGAACGAGCGGCACAGTTCCAGATAGATCTCTGCCTCGGAACAAAGCCACATCATTTAAAGCGACCACAAGATATGTAAAGAGCCTCGACGTCACATCGCTCGGGTCTGTCGCATCTGCAACGCTTTCTCAGCCGGCAGTTGGATATGGCCTGGAAGCATTGGTGGGCAAGATTCAAACTCCACCCTTGGGTCCCGTGGGACCCAAGGCCGGACGAAATACGAGGTCGTGTCGACTGGTTTGATTGCTACGCTAAACTACGGCGTCGGAGCGGTCATTCGTCAAGGACTATGATTCCCCAGGAGGGTCTATAGAGCTGCATGTCTGTGTATCTGTATATGAGGGGCGATCTCTCTTAGCCTCGGCACATATAAGCTTATGTTGAGTCCACTCAGTCCAAACGCGGTGGCCTCCTTTGCCATTTATTTACCCATTGCATAAGCTCCTTTCCAACTTTCTGCACGTCTTCTTGTGTGTGTGGAGAAACCACAATGATACGTCGGGGTTATAAAAAAATCCAGGAGGCGAGGGAGTGTGCACTGTTTTGCATGAACTTTTGCACTAGACACTTCCTAAAGAGCGCATTGAGCGACGTCAACCCTTGGAAATGCATGTGAAATATATTGTCACTTGACACCCTGTGGCTTACTCACAACTCGTTATCAAGTCTCTTGGCTTGCAGAATATGACAGAGAGAGCACATGCAACGTCTCGATTTATCCGGGTAACAGACTGCGCAGTAGATATGTATGTTTATTTGGAATCTGGCTCCCCCCGCCTGTAAGACTAGAGTGTCATAAGTATTAAAACGCCGGGCATGAGGGTGAAAGGTCTCTAAGTCTTCTTCTCATCTCTCATGGACTTTCGTCAATGTACTTTCCAACCACCTCACTCGGAATACAGAAAGCGAACATATTGCAACGATCATGGCATATTTATACCTCCTTCCCCTGGCCATCGTTGCCGTCGTGCTCTTCAAGCTGCGTAATGTTGGTCATCGGCCAAAAGATTACCCTCCTGGCCCCCCAACACTGCCGTTGATCGGTAATCTGCACCAAATTCCCTCCAAAGACCCTCATCATCAATACAAGAAATGGGCTGAAGAATATGGGTAAGCGTGACAAGCTCTTGGCTGAGTGAGATCAAGCACTGACGATAGCGCAAATGAAAGTCCGGTGTATTCTCTGATACTGGGCACCACCGTCTTGGTCGTGTTGTCATCCGACCAAGCCATCAAGGACCTCTTGGACAAGCGGAGTAGCATTTACTCATCCAGGGCTGATCTGTACCTCGCCAACATCGCTAGCGGGTATCTTCGAGTTGTTCTTATGGTGAGTCAATGTTGTATAAGACTTGGCCATGAAAACACTGGCTTTCGCCCTATCTAACCAAACTGATGCACAATAGCAATATGGCGAACAATGGCGCATGGTTCGCAAACTGATGCATTCCATCCTCAACGTGAACGCGGCAAAGGGTTATGTCCCCTACCAAGACCTCGAGAACAAGCAAATGTTATGTGACATGCTCGAGCAGCCGCAGCAGTTCATCGCCCACATAGGTCGATTCACCAATTCTCTCACAACCCAGATGGTGTTTGGCTTCCGGACCACGAGCATTCACGATGAAAAGCTCAAACAGCTGTATAGAGGCGTGGAGAAGTGGAGTGAGGTGATAGGATCATCTGCGGCCGCTGTCCTAAATGTTTATCCTATCTTGCGACGGCTCCCAGATTTCATGCTGCCCATGCGTAGGTATGCTCAGGAGCTGCACAGGAAGGAGAAAGAGTTGTACGTTGGCCACTGGATGGACTCGAAACGTCGGGTCCTCCAGGGTACCTCGAAGGTGAGGTCTGATTCCATCAGGGTAACAATTCGGTACTAACAATCCTGCAGCCTTGTTTCTGCGTTGGTGTCGTCGAGGGCCAGAAAGCCTACGGATTCTCGGACGACCTTGCAGGATACATTTCAGGGTCCCTCCTCGAGGCTGGGTCCGACACCACCGCAGCGACGCTCGTCGGCTTCGTGCAGGCTATGTTGATCTACCCATCGGCACAGAAGCAAGCCCAGGACGAGATCGACCGCGTCTGCGGCGACAGGCTCCCTACCATGGAGGATTGGGATGACCTCCCTTATATTCGCGCCAGTGTGAAGGAGAGCCTCCGGTGGATGCCAACAGTGATCGTCGGCATTCCCCACGCCGTCATTCAGGATGATTGGTACATGGGGTACAAGATCCCGAAAGGAGCCGGAGTCATGTGGAACGTCTGGGCCATCAATATGGACTCCAAGAGGTTCAGTAATCCCCGAGCGTTTGACCCCTCGCGCTACCTGGGAGACAACCAAACATCTGCAGAGGCGGCGATGAATGGTGACGCTAGCAAGAGGGACCATTTTGTCTTCGGCGCGGGTAGGCGGCTGTGCCAGGGCATGCACATAGCGGATAGGTCTATTTTCCTGACCATCGCGAGGTTGTTGTGGGCTTTCAACCTTGAGAGGGCAGTTGATGCACAAGGGAAGGAGCTCGTGCCCGATGCGGATGATCTCTCACAGGGGTCCTTGGTGCATCCCAGGCCCTTCCCTGCGAGAATCACACCGAGAAGCCAGCACCATGCCGAAGTTGTCAGAAAAGAGTGGGAGAACTGTCAGGTCTTGCTTGATGATGAGAAGCAGTGGAAGGAAGTCCCGAAGGGTATGGTGTTCCACTCACAGGTCGCAGAAGTGAAGGCTTGAGTCGAGATTGGATCAACTCCGAGATGGAAGGCAGAGCAAGATGATATGTCACCGATGTAAGGCTAGATTGCCCTTTTCATGGTTTAGGTCATGAAAACAACGACCTCCCCCCATTACAACTTGGAATTACGCTGTAGAGAAATGCCTCTTGTCCGCCTCGCTCGCAACTTCATCGAGTTGGGCAAATCGCGTGACAAATTCACCCTTATGGGAACCTCTCCGGCTCATGGCTGCTATGCCTCACGAGTGAGTGACCTGGAAGCGTCACTCGACCGTGCAGTTCACTTATTCTGCCCACCGATGTTGTCGTAGTCCTACAAGCATTACTGCCCTCCTGCACAGACCAAGTGCAGACCCGGAATCTCGACACCACAGCAAAACACGGGTGGTGTTCTTTGATAGGTCAAGGTCTCGGCGAGATGCTCAAGCTTTCCTTGCATCCCATGCTGGCTGAACCGTGATGCCATAATGAGCAGTACTGAACACCACGAGCCAGCCACTCATGATCAGTGCGCAAAGAAGATGAAAGCAGCATTGCAGATCCATCGAGTGACTTTTGGCGACACAATCGTATCATCTTGGTTCAGGTGGAAATGCGTAGCCACCGGATCTGCCGAATTCCATTTTCGTTCATCCATTCTTTGGACCCCGACAGTGGGACGAACAGCTGAGATCTCTGCGATCGACACAATCCGGACGATCTTATGCACACAAATAGAAGCTGAATGGCATGAGGCGGCAGTGTCTGCTTTGCCGACGTAGCAGAAGCCACTTAGGCCAGCTGACGTTCAAAGTCACCCATGTGATTTCTGTGATCGATGGAGTCGACAACCGCATCCGCTGGGTCTTCCTTGCTGACAGGCCATCACTGAAATTGGTACTGATGAGCAACGAGGGGCCTTCCCCGTCGAGAATCCGTCGCTACCGACATCTGACTGCATACAGTCCTCCACCCCCTATGGGTCAACACCTGATGCGGCTGCAAAACTTTCAGCCATAGCCGGGCGGGGAGAAGCTGAGAACATGAAGGGGCCGAGCTTTTATGTCTCGAAAACGAGCCGACAATGCAGCACCCGCCGAGTTTGAAATGTCCGGTTTGGGGCCGTGAGGCCATTTCCACCCAGAAGACAGGGACGCGTTGTCGGTGAAAGTATGCACAGCCCTGACTTCAAGGCATCGTATATCCTGCCTTGTCAGACTCATTGCCTGAATCAGCCACCAAGGTGAAGTTTCCAACTCCGCAGACAGACGGCTCACTTGAGCCCGAGCCAAACAGATAGACCTGGCCCATAGACAGCAGCTGTTGTAGGCTACCAAAAAGACAGCCACTTGAAACTTCTGGATATTTGGTATCGTCGTCATCAAGCGTCGCGTCGGGCGCGTGTGTGAAACAATGACAGGTCGCGATGCTCCAGCGCCACGAGATGCTCCGTCGTCCACAACGTAATGTGCTACACAGCCAGGCAGAGCCCGCACGTGGGAATGGTCAGACGAAACACACGTCTCCCCCACCACAGGGCTATGCACCCTAGACGGAAAAGATTGAAACAAATCTCGTTGGGTGGAAGTGACTGAGTTCTCGTGTTGCCTTACCGTGCCTCATCAGCACATACTTGTCTTGCCGTGCTGCCGTGCTGCCGTGTTCCGTACCGCACAACAGAAACACCATCAACCACTACCCTACCCTCCCCCCCCCCAGATTTCCCCGGCGGTCTGGAATCCTAGAAAGACCCCTCCCTCTGGGACCACCTGGGGTCCGAAGTGGACCACCGTTGAATCAATCTCGAAAAGTCGGCCCCCCCCCCCAGCTTCCTCCTTTAGCGGGGCCGGGCCTTCAGGGTCCCACCAAACAGAGATGAGGGCTGTCCTGCGTGCACGGCGTTGGAAATGGAAGGCCAGCCGTGAGTGGCCGGGACCAGGCTCCTGGACGCTGCAGCAGGGTGTCAAGTTTATGAAACGTTCGCAGATCTGCAGGCGGGTTGCACCAGGCGGGAAAGCACCCTTTTTGCTACCACACCCACGCACAGTAGACATCTGATGGTGTGTTGTTTCAAAAGTTGGCGGCGAAATCACCTGCTCTTGAAAAGGCCCCATCCGAAAAACCCGGGAATCCCAAAACAACGAGACTTTTTTAATTGGAGATTTGCAATCTCGAATGAGTTTTGCGTAGATGGTAATCGTCGGTTTGACGGCACAGTAACAATATTCCGTATATACTTGGTAGCAGGAGATCACGAGGATCACTGCCGGCAGATCGTCACTCGCGCCGCCCAGCCGGGAGGATTGTACCGGTATTGGTGGAACAGACCATTGAACTTACTTGATGTTTATCCGCGGGGCCTGGGAGTGGTGAACGCCCGTCGCAAATCTACCTGGGCAGGGCTGGCAGGGTAAGCCAGCGGGATCGTCGAGTTTAGGCCTCTGACTAGATGGGTGTGCAGAGAGGACAAAAAGTAAGCTTCTGGACGATCAAGTCGACCAGGCAAGCCTCCAGAGTGTCCGAGGCCGTCGTCGACCTGTGAGACCCGTGTCATAGTATGTCTCGATTGGAAGGGGTGGGGGGATGGTCGAGATGGCTGTTCCTTGACGAGCCGCCTCAAATTGACTGGACGATGCTCTTGCTTGCTTGATACTGCATATGTATAACGCCTTCCAGAAGATCCAAACGCGGGGTTAGACTTTATGGTTTTGGCCCCGGCGGTTGGACAGGACGGAAGCTTTACTTCCTTCTTCCCCAACACCCGTGTGATACAATCAGAATCTGAAACAGCCAACCAATATCACCCCTTTCACACGCGTACATGGCACGGCAGCAATGTCATGATCAGCTCCCTGAAGGGTTAGTTTACCGGTGGGTGGTGTGCTGCAGCCTCCTGCCAACCCCTGCCTCATTGCCGCTCGATACTAGGGTGTTAGGGCAGTAAGGATACGATACTAGGGGTGCTAGTGTGTCCGAGTGCTGTCCACCAGTAAGGCGTTGGCGATGGAACCCGAGTCCTGAGAGCGCGTCACATGTTGCCAAGATTGCTTGTGAGGAGGGACAAAACAGTGTAGTTGGTCAATGGCGCAGCCAAACGGAGGCGAATGGTATACGCAATGCCGCCTCCCATGAAGGCGCAGTTGCGTTGAAGACCTAGCAAAGGCCTGGCGATACGGGGTTCTGCTACAGTGAGTACTCACTCGTCTTTGCTAGCCGCGCTGCAAAAGAGTCGCAGGCTCGCCACAGATTCGCAGTCACAGTGGCTTTATCTCACAGCTTGCTTTCATCCCACGGCAGCACGGCTGAAGTCCTGCCATCCTGGGAAATTATGTGGCAGGAGAGGCGTGCACCATTGGGTGAATCTGCTCCCGACCCTTGAATATGCATCCGTCTATCGGGTGCTAGCCTTTCATGGCATGGCCCTTCACAGGTCACGGAGTATCTGTTGTGGGCCGTTGTTGGGTATTGATTTGATTCAGAGGCCACCATGTGCTGCATCAGTTGTCATTACACTTGGTATCTCATCGTGTTATATCGTTTCACGACCCAAAGCCTCGTCAACCCCGCAGGTTAGATCCCGAGTCTGGGTCGTAAATTAAGTGGAGGAGGCATACACGGATTAGATGGAGCAGCCTAACCACTCCAATATGACATGGGTTTTGATATGATGCTTATTTTGCCGCCAGCCGAGACATGAGACACCGGGTTTGTGCTCATCACGGATGCTGGACGCCGGACAAGTACGGAATAGACCTTGGTCTAGTAATTTGGCTACGATGGGAGAAGCTGTTCCCTTTCATTTGTGAAGAGACAGTGTTGGTAGCACCCAGAAGCCAGCAACAATTTGGTGTTCCGCCGTTTGATTGAGGAGCCCGTGTCTGTCTTGTATCGGTGGAGAGACACCGGCGGCGGCGCCCTTTCGAGAATACGATATGCAACTGCACCTGGGCAAGCAAGCGTATCCAGAAGCCTCTCAGCCCCTTCCGGCCACCCTGGCTTTCTGATGTGGACGGGAGGATCGCGGCTTGCCGCATTTGAGTCTTTGGCAGTTTGGGTTACTGGCACGGCGTCGTCAGCAAGCGGCTAGGGATGCCGAGGGCCGGCCAATGGCGAGAATCTCAAGCGACCGCTACGGTATTTCAATTGCTTCATGCGATCAATCCGAATGAGGTGACCATAGCCACATGGCGTCGTTTCCTTTCCAGAGTAGGTCGGCGGGTGCTACGAGTGACAGCGTCTGCTTGCCATCGAAAGAGATGCATCCAGCCGCACCTCATCTTGTCCGTCCGCAGCTATACCTAAGACGCTAGGTAGGTGAGTGCTTGACATGATCAACATGGCAGAAGGCGCCCAATGTTTCTTTTGGGCCCCTGATTGATGGACCAGCAGAAGCAAGACTGTACCCCAAACCCAGTTCAAACTTCAAGCTTATGTTGAAGGTCTGTTGGCGGGGCCATCAAAGGCATTCCGATACTGTGCGACCGTAAGCATGCTTCTGGAACAGCCATTGTTCGTTATTTGTTCAGCAAGGTCATGACTCCCTGTTCCCGGTCCATATCAAACCTTTCCATCGGAACTCGCAAGCGTGCCATCAAGGTCAGGCAAAGCCTGTCGAGATTTTACCACAAGGGGGTAAGGATCTACCGATCTTCAGGAGAAGCCGGGAGCTGATTTTTGTTCGCCCACGAGTCACTGTGTTGGTGGTTTTTTTTTTGCCCGCCGCAACGGTCGAGCTTGGCAGCATGGCTTAAAGCCCAGGAGGCCTTAACTGTTCCTGAAGCAGCTTACGCAGCACGCTACGTGCCGCCGGCGCCGCCGCTGCTGTCGGGTCTTGCAGATTCTGCAAATCTATACGGGTTGTATACCGCAATTAACAGTTGGCAGTCAGACAGGCAGTTGCGGCTCACAAACCGATGAGCGAGCGTTCCGAGGTCCCCAGATTGCTGAATACCTCGTCAATTCTACTTGGGGTGAGTGAGGTGAGGTGTTTCGGGGCCGCTGATCACTTCCGGACAAAGTCACTGCAACCTCCGAGTCTGGGGTTTTGTTTAGAAGATGGCCCCACTGATTCTGAATGGGCCATGGCAGGGGCCAAATCACGTCACCATGGCCGTCGCCAGAAACAGAGAGACCCTCACCAAATCGAGTGGTGACTGCTTCAGTATACCACCCTGGCAGCCTGGCCGGTGATGACGACGGCTCTGCCCTTGCCGTCGATTAATCGATAGGAATCCGTTGAGAGATGTTGACACCCGTTCAAGTTCCAGCTGAAAATGCATACGATCTGTTCGATGACGGCACACAAAAAACCATGGTAGAGGCAGCCCTCAATATGTACGGTGGCAGGGTGGCACATATCTGGTGTTTCTATTTTCCCTTTGCTGGCCACTCGTATTCTGGAGATCTTCAACGGAAGACCCCATACGTTCCAGTGTTTTTTTTCAGCCTCTCTGGCAGTGAACATGAGTAGCGTGGCTGCGTGGCAGGGGGAAAAGTCTCAATCAAGGTTTATGGTAATCTGGGAAAACCATGCGCCCAATCGGGGTGGCCAAACAAGCTTGTATTGCAGTTGCGGATGTATGTACCTCTGTACCCGGTACATCATGTGGCTTTACGGCGTGGTAAGTGGATCTCAGGATGCCGGTAAACTTCGAGGGCCGGGAGAGAGAGGAGAGCAGGGGGGGACAGAGACGCTGATACTTGCTCGAAGAGGCTAAACAAGCTTTTTGGTGTGTCTTTTACTTGGGGGACGGATGATTTGGAGTGTGTCAAGGTGTTCAGTTGTGTCTGCTCTATGAATTCTAACAGGACGCGCAAGTTGAGACATTCAACGTCACGAGGCTTAGATAGGAATTCTCTAGGTAGGCGCATTGTACTATGTATAGACGATAGGTAATACCTCAACGCGAAGGACTTTGAAATCTGACCACACATCCTCCCCCGATGAAACAAGCCGTGTTTTTGCTGATGAGCCTGATGAGGACTCCCAGTGGCGTTGAAGATAGAGGGTTTGGAATTCTTGGATGTCAGGATGTCAGCCTGTTTGGGACATGCGGCTGAGGGCAATGTGTTGATGGGTGGCTGACTGACGGATTGCCTGCTGGCCTCTTCTTTTTTGTGTATCTTCTTTATTGAAGCCGGATTCGATGACGGCTTCACATACAATAATACATGGTGGCTTGAAAGTAGGTACAGATTACAGTTGCGTGCATTTTGTACATACATGTAGTAGTTTCGGTAAGCCCGCGCGCGCACCGCCTTAAAACTTAAAAAGGCGACAATGCGGAATCGTGAGTATGGGGCAAAATGGCAGAACTGGCAGAACTGGAGCCGCAATCCACAAGTCTACCTGTCTACCAACAAGCCCACACTGTCCGTTCACCCAAGTCCACAAAGCCCACAAAGTCCACCCATGCTGCCATGGCGGTCATGGCCAAGAACAGGGCCGATAGGACCCAGAATCTGAACGATCGTCCACAGTTTGGTATCTATTGGACGCGTGATGACCTCACTGATCCCATCGTGATGAGAGAATAAACAGAGAAACAAAAACAAAAAATGGATGCGATTGTTGGTTTGCATGTCATTCCCCATGTCCTCAGCGTTCATGAAGGAGGCAATCCATCCCATTCTTCAATCCAGACATACAATGACCTACTATGTACTCACCTACTTACTTACCCAGGTACTTACTACTGATTGCTGGTAGCTGTCTATACTGTTCGTTCCTGATCAAGAAAACATCGGGAATTTTTTGACCGCGTAAAGGGAAGGCACATTGCCACCATTGACGCAGGTACTGCGGGTACATTGTACTGTACGTAGACACCCGTGGGTAGCGGTACATAACAAAGAGTCGTGACGGCCACCAGTCAGGGCTGTCACAAGATACCTAGGTACTTTCCGCCACTCGTGTGTGAATTTCTTGCGCTAGCCATTTTTAGAATCTTAGCGGCTTTGGTAATACCTCCCGTGGTCCCCTTTTCCCCCTTCCTCCCTCTACAACCACCCAATTAATTCTGTACCTGGGTAGTGAACTTAAGTTCATGTACTAGTGTACACCCAGTGAGACTACCTAGGTATGTGGGCACCCCGGGCAGAGTGTTGAGCAAGAAGCATGGCCGGGCCAGGCTGCCCTGGGTCCCCTGATTCCGAATTCCCACCTGGTTTGCTTTGCCTGGCCACATGTAAATTAGGCAATTTAACGAGTTGCCCCATTATCAGTGGGGTGTTCGGGGAAGTCAGTGAGTGATTGTGGGCCTGTGGGCAACTGCAACCTTGGAAGTTACATAGAGTTATGTTGTTTATTGTTGGCTGGGTATGGGTATTGGTTGTCAATGGGTCTCAGTCAGTGGCCAGATGGATAGAATGGAGTGGATGGTTGAGAGAGTTCTGAGAGTGTGTGATCCCTCTTGCTCATGGCTCAATCGCCCTCAATCGCTCATCAATCCTGCCATCTGGGGCCATCGATCGCACAGTCGCTTCGACACCGACCATCTCTTTTTTAGTCTGCTCCATTTATCTGCCCTGGCACGCCCACATGTTCAATGCCCCACGCCTGGCAGCCTCCAAAAGAGCACTAGCATGTGTAGTGTGGTCAGTATGTAACTATGTATCTATGTACCTAGGTACCCCAACACCCCAATACCACAGTACGACAGTACGTACATACATACATTGATCACAGTGGGCCTGGCCTGTGCTCCTTTTTCTACCCTCCCCCCTCCCCCTTTCCCTCCATCTAACCAACACTTTCCATCCTCTCGCTTTCCTCTCTTCCCTCAAGCCCTTGGATTTATTATTTTTTGCTTTATTCTCCCTCCTCACTCGTCCATTGATGACGAAAGGTCTTCCTTCACTTTTGCTGTTATTCCATTGTTCAACTTAGATCTTCTTTGTTTGTCGTCTTGTTCCACGGCACAAACAGATACACACACATACACACACACACACTTCCCCATCATCTCGGCTTACCTCCGGTCTGCCTTTTTGTCTGTGTTTTGTGTGTCTATCAGCGGATCCTCAAACTTAACGACCTGCCCATCGTCCGGTCTGGTTTGATCCGCGCATCCCTCGTTAGCTGGACCCAGCCGACCATCAGAGACCACCCCCCGACCCAACCGTACCGAATCATTTTCTCGATCCGATCTGTGTTGAAAAGCGAGGGCTAGAACATCGCCTGTGTCGCCTGAGACAATAAATACAAAATCCCACACCTTGACTTGCCTTCGTTATAGCTTGACTGGGCTTGCAAGAATCGAGAAACAGTAACTGAGGGTTGGTTTAATTCCCATCCATAAGAGAAGGACAATTCAAACTCGACCACATGAACTCACCACTTTCCTTGGCACCAAAGGATATCAAAAAAATGGGTGCCATAATGCCTCCCCCCCAACGATTATTCAATATGCGGAGTCCCTTCTCCAGGGCTATCATCCTCGCGGTGGTGATACTCTTCCTCTTCGTTATGACAATGAAGCAAAACACCTACAACGTCCGCACCGCCATCAAGAAGGCTGCCAGCACCGCCAAGCAGTCCATGACCACGCAACATCCTACCGACTCTTCCGCCGGCTCATACGGTATTGATGACACCCGCTGGCAAGATGTGCCCTCCAACACTTCTGCTCTCATGAACTGCAACTATGATACCGAGCACCTGAAGGAGCTGCAGGAGACGTACCAGCTTGGCGAGCAGTTTGAGTACTTCAAGCGTTATGTCAAGGTCTCCCGTCAAGATATCGACAGGAAGCGCATGACCAAGCTCAACCAGAGATTCCTCCCCAACACCGCCAAGACCGTTGATCTCGGCAAGCAGAGCACCAAGGAATCGTGCCCTGAGCCTCTGATCGTACCAGTCGCCAAGTCTCCTGCACCCGACTCTGCAAACCTCACCGACTTCATCTTTGGCGTCTCGACAACCTACAAGCGTTTCACCGAGCCTGATACGAGCCCTATCAACGACTGGAGCTACTGGCTGACTGACAGCCATGGCCACTCCAACGGAGGAAAGATGGTCCTGTTGCTCCTTGATGCCAGCGAGGACGAACTGTACGACGCTTGGGACAGGCTGCACAAGGTCGGAATTGATGCCGATGTCTTCCACTCCGACAGTTCCATGGAGATGGCCGTTCGCTACCTGACGCTCGTCCCGACCCTGTACAACCACCGCGAGCGACCCAACAAGAAGTGGTTGGTCCTGTGCGATGATGACACGTTCTTCCCTTCTCCCAACGCCCTCACCGAGAGAATGCAGACGTTCGACCCGAGCAGGCCCCTCTACGTTGGCACATTCTCCGAGGACGTCAACCAGGTCGACCGTCACGGATCTCAGGCCTTCGGCGGTGCTGGTGTCTTTATCTCTCTGCCCGTGGGTGAGATGATCAACGAGCTCTACGAGACTTGCAAGACGCCTGAGAAGCTCCAGGAGGCAGACTCCGGCTGGGGTGCCCAGGGAGATATTCTCCTGCGCAAGTGTATCTACGAGAACAGCGACGTCCGTCTGACCCTGGAGAACGACCTGTGGCAGCTTGACTTGTACGAGGACCCTTCTGGATTCTACGAGAGCGGAATCAAGCCTCTGTCCCTTCACCACTACCGTGGTGGTGGCTGGCATTACGCCTACCCTTACGAGTACACCAAGATCGCTCATGTCTGCGGCGAAGACTGCACCATGCAACGTTTCATGACCGAGGACGACTTTGTCATCTCCACCGGCTACAGCATTGCTCAGTACCCCGAGGGTGCTGACTACAACTGGAACCAAATGGAGCGTACATTCACGCCAGCTCCTGATGACAAGGGTTGGAACTTGGATCACGCCTTCGGTCCTCAGCGTGTGTCGCTTCTGAGGACGGGCGAGAAGATCGCATGGGACCTCAAGAAGGCTACCGTCAACGACGATGGCACCGCCACACAAATCTACGTCCGCAAGGGTCAGGACCCACGATGGGTGGACTCCGCTGGCTGGCCGATGAGCCAAGTTGACGGTGTGATCGAGCTTGTCTGGCTGCCATGAAAGATCTGATAATTAACCTTATTTTTTCTTTTCATCATCATTGACGTTAATTCGGCTTCGGCCGAGTCAGGAGTACTTTGGACTTGGGATTTCAGGAGGGAATCTGGATTTGCAGCTGCTTTGACACTGCCCGGGCGTTGGAATGCGAGAGGCGCTTAGGGAACCCGAAACCTCGGCCATGCCGTTCTTTGACCAGACCAAAACCGGTTGATCGACCGCTGCCCGCCAGACCAGGCTAGGCCACCGGCGCTGGCTCTCGGTCACGCGCTATCTTTAGCAACGGCCCGGGAGATGACTAGACGACCCCAACTTGACGAACATTACGAATCTACCCATCGTCGACATTCCATCATCAGCTTCAACCCAGAAACATGTTTTTGTGGTGCTCATCTCCAGCTTCGACCTTTTACGTCTTGCATACTGGAACTTCACTTCGCTGCCACCCCTATTGTCCATACGCACCGGAAATCCGAGAAGGAAATTCGAGTCATCTTCCCCACAATCTCACCACCTACGACGGCGAATGGTAATACGTAATTATCGAAGGGATGCTTCCACTAGCAAAACATACCGACGATTTCATTTTAATCCGACAAACAAACAAACAAACCGAGGCATTTGCAACGAAACATGGCGGGGAGCCTTGCATATGGCGGTGATCCCGCCCGGCGTTTCGAGACTTTACATTTAAAACCGATCCTGATACAAGGTACCTTCTCTTCGACCAAACTGTATATACCACACGGTCACTTTTTTTGATACACTTTTCACACTCATGGTGGGCTTGAGAGTTTTGGGATAGAGAGAGAGGTGGAGCTTTGGGTGTGCTTTATTTCCCCTTCTGGATGGTGCTAGCGATTTGGGCTTGGGGCGCCCAGTATGAGGGGCTTGTGTACAACCATGGATTGCATGAAACACATGGACACACCAGCGAGCTGTGGATAGAGCGCTCTGTTGGATGGGTGTAGTACATATCTTTGGAGAAGTTGGGTGCACTGACACCATGACGGAGTAAATATCTATAGAAGAATCCAGTCATGATCAAAACCCAGTCTAATAATGGCTTCCCTTACTTGCCTGCTCGTCTGTAGTCCTAAAACTGAGGAGATATTGCCACCCACTCGAGAAGATCAGGAACTTTGACATGTTCCTTATCAGCTAACATCGATATGCCCATCACACACACGTCTTGGCATGCTCATTTAAGTTCAATATCACTTGTCTTGGCCTCCAAGATAAACCACTTGGGCGTCCAAAAAGCGCCAGGATTGGCAAGCTTAAGATTACTGATGAACCAAGCAGGGTTACAGGATTAGCGTGGATTGCTAGCTATTGTTGGGTAACAAAGGGATTTAGCGTAGCAAAAGCACATGCCTCTTTGATGCTAGCTCTGCGGCCGGGTCGGTTAGGCGGGGGGACGGGGGTTCATGCTGTGTCTCCTCGTTGATGCATTTTCAGACGGTCAAGGCGGTTCGGGATGGTACTTCAGTTCTGCAAGCGGCATGGGAAAAGTGGTCGACGTCCGAACGGAGGGGCTTTGCGTATATTACACCCAGCTCTACAGGTAGGTATCGTAGGTATCAATCGAATTCCATCCGTGCTCAAAAACGCACCGCATATCATTCTCCCAGCCATCCTTGCATGCATCCAGCCATCCATAACTCATCCATACACACAAGCATAATAAAGCAAAGGCTCCAGGATATCTCTCTCCACCACCCCATCACGAAGACGGCCCGCCAGGGTGCTTCGAATCCCCAACCACGGGTCCACCAGTCGCCACTCCATCATAAGCCGGCGGTTCCTCGCCCGCCGCATCCCCTCGGCTCGATTCCCCCGGCCCGGCCATCTCGGTATAAGGCGGAGCCATGGACACCGGCCGCCGCTGGATAGGCGCGTTCTCCCGCGGCGCCACCCCCTCCAGCTCCCTCCTCTCCCGCTCCTCCTGCTCGCGGGCCATCTCCGCCTCGGCAGCGGCCTCGGCAGCCTTGGAGCGGGCACCTGGGGTCTTGTCGTCGGCGTGTGGGACGGGAGCATCGCCGCCGGCGGGGGGTGGTCCCCTCGCGTTGCCGTCGAGGTTCATGTGCTGTCCCCCCTCGGTCACGCCGCCGACACCGGCGGCTGGCCTTGGTGGTTTTGCGGGTGGGTGTTCGTCTGTAGAGGAGACAGGGTCAAAGCCGGTGGGGTAACCCTCGGCGGCCTTTTCGTAGCCATAAGTACCTGTAGAGCCGGCAACAGGACCCTGTTGGTTTGCCCACTGTCCGCCCTGTTGACCTCTCCAGCCCTCTGCGCCTTTGATGGTTTCGAAGAGAGGCCTTACGCTGTTCAACCACGTCTCCTTGCCAGATGCCAAAGGGATCTCGCCCTTAAGGATGCTATGGACAGAGACCGCCTCTCCGTAGAACGCCGCGTTGGCGTCCTTCCGCTCGGTGACGATGGTGCCGTCCACCTGAACGCCGGCGTAGAAGCCGCGGGACTTGACGTAGGAATATGTGGGCTGCTTCATGGCCTGCTTGAAAACGGAGGGCTTGCGCTCCTTACCGGCCTGGGGCCGCTCCGTCGTGTCGGCGGCCTCAGAGGCGGGTTCGTTCACCGCAGGGACACTGTACGCCCCCTCGGCGTATTTCTCGTGTGCCGCTCCAGGCGGTGGCGTCACCGGCTTTCCTGCCGCGTCCGTTGTGGGCGATCCAGGGACAGCTCCCTCCTTGCCCTTCTGCGATGGGGGAGCAGTGAAGTCGACGGCCCCGCCCGCGCCCCAGGGACCTGCCACTACGGCCAGGTCAGAGCCCAAGGACATTCTTGTCTTGGTGAAGGCATCCAGAGCCTCCTTGGTGTTGATAACGACAACGCAATCGTAGATGTCGATGCCGATCATGAGCCCGGCACCGAGACTGTGGACCTGGATGCCCGAGGGGGGCGACCAGCTCCCGTCCGGAAGGCGGGCGATGAGGACGCCGGAACCGGTTGCGCCGGAGACATGGAAGCCTGCTCGTGCTGTGGTGAATATAGCCAGGCCCACGGCACGGTTTATCACCTTGGAAGGGATGCTCAAGAGGGTGCGGTTCTTCTTGGGCTTCGCCGTGGCCGTTATGGGCTTGCCGTCTGCGTCGGTAGTTGGTGCCTCGACGGTCTCGGGAGCTTGGGTGTCGGTGTAAATGCCGTCCTCTGTTGGGCATATATGTTAGCGTCTTGCTCTCCCATTCCATGACTAGGACGGAGACTGGTTGTTCAACTTACTGCAGAAGCTTCTCAGGATCCTAGAGGCTTTCTCACACTCCTTCTCCATAGTGCTGGGCAGGAAGGCCTCGGAGCCCATCTTGTTCGCCAGCGCATTGAATGGCGTCGCGGCCTTGCCTCCCCACATGGACAGGCGCTGGCCCCATCCAACCTTTTGAGGAGCACCATCGCTGTCGGGGGGAGGCGGTTGGTGAGGTGTTTGCTGGGTAGTATGTTGGGGAGCCTGCTGGAAAGTCTGCTGGGGAACCTGCTGGGGAACCTGCTGTGGCTGAGTGGGAGGAGGAGGAGGAGGACTTTCGTAGAGCTCGGAGTTGGAGTCTGGGACAGGCTGCTCAGTTGGGTGCATGGCGAGGCCATTATGTCCTGGAGGGGGTCCGGGAGGGGGAGGAGGGTAGAAACCCTCGGGGAGCTTGTTATTATCGGTCATGATGATACTGAGATCAGTGGAATTGGATGGTATCGTGGAATGAGAAGAAGCAGCTAGCTGTACAGTTCGATTCAAGTATATCAAACAGGTTGATCAGGAGCACAAGACGCTTTTCTTGGGGGAAAAGGGAGATGGATGGATGGATGGTTCAAAAAAGTCAAGCCGAACTTGAAGTTGTAGAGAAGTGTATGTACTGTTGAACTATTAAATATTTAGAGGTCTTCCTTCTATCATTTAAGGCAAATGAACGCATAAGATACAGATAGCAAAGTCAGCTGGGTTGTGTATGGTGGGTTGGTGTGTGTCACGGCCGCCTCACTGAAAGAGAAGCAAGCAAGCAGTTCCAGTGGACAGGAAGCTGCGCGGCGGGCACTGACATCATGTGTGGCTCAGACCTCAACGATTTGGTACAGCCACAACAACAGTTGACGGCGTCGCTTGGCAATGGGGAAACAAATCACTTTAGGATATGCTATTTTGGAGGTAACCTCGAACACGTCGTACGCGGATCTGTACAATTCAAAGATATACTATGTAACCATACTCGCGTGTTCTATATTATCCAATGCAAGGTACATGTATACGACGTATACGTTCATTAGCCCCAGGCCTGCTTTGCCTCCGCCTTCGTTTCCCGGGTCCCGCCTTCAATTCTCTGCCGTGTTCGGGGCCTTATCGTCCCCGGTCCTCCGCCGCCCCGGCCTTTTCACACTCTTCGCGTAAGCTAAGCACCAACAGAAGAAGTCAGGGGAAACAACAGCGGGTTGTAACTGGGTTCTTTAGGCCATTCTAGGCCAATCCAGGCCCACTATCATCATGTTCATGAGACGAAATCAACAGTGTAAAAATGGCAACACAACAATCTATTGCAGACGCTATCCTCAACAGGATGAAATGCACCTATCCTTCTCGCCTGGTAAACGAGGTGAGAGCCTGAGGCAAACCGAAATACACCGCTTCAATACACATTTCAGCTTCAAGCTGCAACAATCATACCATCCATGTCTTGGGTTCAATACACCTTCAATTTAGCAGCAACACTTCCATACCCCTCCACAATAGCCTTGCTCCTCTCCTCACTCCTCACATCAAACCGCATAGAGAACGGCGACGGCTCCAAGATGACATGACTGTTCGTAGCCTGGTCATCGATCGGGACCTTCTCCCCCGTCTGCGGGCACGTTGCCTGGCCCATGTTGAAGGCCCACAGGACGCTGGCCCCCGTGACGAACAGCTCGATGTCCACTATGTCCATGCCCAGGCACTTCCGGCGGCCCCAGCCGAACGAGTGCATGCCGAACTTGCTGTCGCGGAAGTTGGGGTATTTGGTCAGGGGCTCCTGGTACGTCGGGAATGACGGGTCCAGCCACCGGTCGGGCCGGTAGGATTCGCAGTCGGGGTATCTCTCGAGGACTCGATTGATGGACCTGTGAGGTTGTGTGAGTTATGTGGCTCTTCAGCTGTCATTTGCAGACTGTTGTTGGTGACAATAGGGGTCTGTGTTCCCCTTGGGGGCGGGCGGTTGGATGTCCGTGTATGAGTGAGTAACTGTTTGGGGAGGCGGGGGTGTAACTTACCATTCACATGCTAGGAGGATGGTATCCTTCTTGATCGTGACGCCACGGTACTCGTCATCACGTTCAGCTTGGTGGGGAACACCTAGAAATGAGCCCGGTCGTGTCAGCATTTTGCTTCAGCCATGACAGCCAACTTGTTACGACTCGGCTCCCAAACAGAAGGACTTTGTTGCGACTGACCAAGCGGCACACCCGACCTCCACCGGATCGTCTCCTTCAAGCAGGCCCTCACAGTCGGCAAATCCGCAACATCTCCCAAGTTGGGCATCCGATTACCGCAAACCCTGTCAATCTCTTCCTGTGCCTTCTTCTGCCACTCCGGATGCAGCGCCATGGCCATGAGGAAGAACTTCAGCGGGCCCGCAATCGTGACAACACCCACCAGGTTGAAGAAGCCAATGGTGCAAGCCGCGAATATATCCTGCTCCTCCGTCTGCTCCAGGTCCCCCTTTTGCTCCCGCGCTACCTGCTCGATGTACCGGTAAGCCCACGTATCCTTTGGCAGCGCGTCGTTCCTATACTTCTCCTTGGCAACCCGGTAGTTGTTCGTCCACCAAGCCTTCTGCGTCGCCATCCTTTGCCGCTCATACGACCTCCACTTGTTAAAAGGGTCGGGTATGTGCCAGAGGAACGTCATGGTGTTGACGATCGGCCCGGAGACGCTCATGTTGTGTAGAGTGCGGTCGGCGCTCTCGCCGTTCATCTTTCCCTGCGAGGCCTCGTCCCACGCCAGGCGGCTCATGATGCGCCCGCAGTGCTCGCGGCTGTGGTCCATAAACCGAATCGGGTCTGACATCAACATCATCAGGTAACGCTTCGTTTCTGCCTCGACGTGCCCGTAGAACTGGTGTCTGTAGGCCTCGGCCATGGCGGCGTGAACCCACTTTCGTTGCTTGGTCCAGCTGTCTATACGCAACGAGGATGGTGTGGTCAGCTTTCCCGTCGTGTGGCCAAGTGCAAGATGCGACACGGCACCCAGACTACTCACCATGGCGGTCCATGAGCGCGAGGTACTCGATGCCCGTCTTGTGGCCGATCAGAGCCCGGATCTGTGGCCGTCCTGAGTATATGTGGCCCCTCTTCACGAGGAGCTCTTCCGCGATCTGTTCGTCCGAGATGATGACGAATTCCGCGCCGGGCACGCTCATCTGGTAGATTGGCCCATAGATGTCTGCCCACTCCTTCAACTTTTTCCACATGGAGAACCTCGGCAGTTCAGGGCCGTTGCGCAAGATTGGCAAAGGCCGTGGCCCGGGAAACTTGGGCTGGGACAGCTTGTTCTTCCTCCATTGTAAAATCTGTTGTATTGCAGAGAGGAGAAGACTTGGTATAGCAAAATACAGTATTATGACAGGTATTTCGAAAGCCATCTTGGCGATCGTCTGTTAGCAGACCTCTTCCAGAACCAAGCAGGATAAATTAGAGACGAGAAAGCGCGAGAGGGTCAAAGAAAAGGTGGTGGGTTTGAATAGATAATGCTACTGCCTGCGTACTTATACGACCGACCTTCTCGGTCTGGATGGCCAGCGTTGACAGGGCCACTAGCTTGTCGTTATATAGGGAGTAGTGTCACTTCGCGACATGGTGGAATAACGTGAGACAGGAGCAGGGACAGCACAGTGGTCTTGATGATTGGGGGGCTGCAGTTCGGGCCTAATAATCACAGATCATGTACATTCCATGCGCACATGGTAAATGTGGGCCGAGTGACTCCGTAGTGATGACCATTACCGCGTCGTTCCGCAGCTTGCGGTTCGGGCAAGATTGGGGATATTGCCAAAAATATGGGTACCTTCCCACCAAGACACCAGCTGCATCAACAGGGGCATCCCGAGACGCCGTGTCTACAGAACAAAGCCGAATACAAGGACTGGTTTTCTTCTCGAACAATGAGTCCGCGGCAGCATCTTCGGGCCCATAACCCCAGAAGGCAGCGAGCCACGAGAAATCCTCTGGTACCTCCGGTGAGTAGCTTGTCCTGGGCGAGACCAGACTCCCGGGTCTCGATTAAGGGATTGACTCGGTCCAAGATGACGCTCAACGATGGTCCAATAGGGAGCTATGAAGAGCTATGGCTGGGAAATTTGCGGATTGTTCAAGGTGGTGTGTATCGGAGATCTGAGTACGGACGTTGGGGATGTCCGTGAAGAGGACTGGGCGCACAATATGGGGATGCCCACTCGCATCCCTGCCCCTTGCAGGGCTAGAATCCTGCCTAGGCAGAAGAGAGGTGACGGGAGAGCGATCCCAGCCCAGAGACAGGAATATAAATAAACGCCAACGGCGTCATCTCCGGAGGGAGGCTTGGAGACCGTCCTGCCCAGCAATGGATAAGCACTTGCTTGTTGAACCATTGTGAAATATCAGTTGTGCGCCCTCGGAATCGGGGCACCTCACCAACACGGGCACCAAGAATATTGGCAACAAAAGGCAGTTATGAGATGGCCGTCTCTGCAGAAGAGTTGATTGCTGGCTGACTTGAGCACGCCTCTCATGGTGGGATGAGATTCCCAGCAAGCATGGCTCCGAGGTCGAATGGGCCTCCCGGTGGCGGTACCCGATGAGCACAGCAAGCATCGATATATCACCAAAGGATCCAGTCGCGTTGCAGGCGCGCTTCGGCTTGTTTGACGGCTGGCTGATGTCCGTATAACATGTAATCGATAAGGCTGGCGACATGGCTAGCTGTGCAGCTGTGCAAGTCGTCTCGGTCGGACTTGTCGCGCTACATATATGTAGGTGGCGATGACAGGAGGTTAGATACCGAGACCTGCATCCAGACTAAGTGCGGCGCCAATAGTGACGAGATATGGTGAATGATGGTGTGGAACATCAGTCATAATAAGATGCCGATTCCCTGTCAGCTCACCGTGGCTCGCTCCACCGTAACTGCAATCTTGGCTGCATTGCTATCCATCTGGGATAGCAATGCCAGCAGAAGAATATCCCCCGATGCCCCTATGGACCATATCCCACAGCAAGGGGCCCCAATGAAAGTTTGTCCCAGACAGAAGAGTCTAGACCGTAGCCTAAGCCATAGCACTGGCAAAACCTGGACTGCCGTGTCATAGAGTTGAAAATGACACTACTGGAAGCTGTTCTGGGCCATCGTCCAAGAGGGTGAGATATGGTGTGATTTCGAGGTGGGCTATTATCATTATTTGATCCATGGATTATCCAGTATCTGAGATGCTGAGGAGAGCAGCCCACTGGTGTAAGCAATGATAATGTTGTATAAGAGAGTCAGTCGTTTAAACCGTACGTACGTATACCTAGTTAGGTACTACAAGTAAGGCCAGGCAGATCTCAGGGTGAAATACATGTGAATTATATAAGCAGTATCTCCCGGCAGGCATCATCCGGCCCTCGGCAAATACTCCCCCCCCCAAGAATGATACCCCTCCAAACACCAAACCACATGCCGCCAGCCGGACGAATGAGGTCATTCTTGTTTCGCTTGGTGTAACGGTTGAACAACGACGATCGCGTCTACTACCCCAAGTTTCCCAGTCATGTCTTCGTGAGTTGAATACGATTACATGTTTTCCTATCCGACGGCCTGGCCTGATATTGCTTCGAAACTAATTCAGCCATGAACCCCAGTACCAACCAACTCTCGATACCCTTCCGCAAGTCTAATCATGTCTCCCTCGCAACTGCAATACGGCAGTACATCTCCAAGAAATATGACCAACACCCGGATATGTTCCGTCAAGACCTCGAGGTCATTGATTCCCTCCGCCGCGATGCTACAAACGTTCGCGAAGCCCACCCTAGCGGCATCAAGAAGCTGCAGGCGTATGCCGCACAGCTCGTCTGGATCTCCGGAAAGTTTCCCATCGACATAGGCGCCGACTTCACCTGGTACCCGGCCCTGGGATACAACACGGAGCGGCCCCTGGTGCAGAACAACCTCAAGTACGAACTCATGAGCATACTCTTCAACCTCGCAGTCCTCTACTCCCAGCTCGCCCTAGCCTCCAACCGTACTACCACCGAGGGTTTGAAGACCGCTGCGAACTACTTCAGCCAAGCTGCCGGTGTCTTCAAGCACATGAAAGATGTCGTGCTGCCAGAGCTCCGCATGGCCACTCCGCCCGAGGACATGGACGAGAGCACTCTCGAATCCATCATACAGCTCCAACTGGCTCAGAGTCAGGAGTGTTTCTGGCAAAAGGCGGTCATCGATGGCTACAAAGACGCTTCTATCTCCAAGGTTGCAGCACGGGTTAGTGACCTCTACAACCTGTCCGGGGAGGCGGCCATGAAGAGCGAGGCCATCAGCAGCGCATGGATACATCACATGAGCGCCAAGCACCACCACTTTGCCGCAGCAGCGCAGTATCGAGCTGCATGCGATTGCCTAGAGAAGCGGAAGTACGGCGAGGAGGTAGCACGGCTGACTGACGCTTTGACCTGTGTCAACGAGGGGCTCAAGGAAGGCAAGGGAGGCTACCTGAACAAGGCCGTCATAGAAGACTTGAACGGCTTGAAAAGGAGGGTCGGGGATGACTTGAAACGAGCTGAGAAGGACAACGACGTCATCTATCTGCGTAAGTCGGCCAAACTGTTCTTGACCCCAGGCCCCTAGCAAAGCTGACCATGTCCAGAACACGTTCCGGCCAAGACCGAGCTCAAGATCCTCGATCGTGCCAACTTGGCCATTGCCCGCGTCCCGCCACAAGTAGCGAGCCCTACTGAATATCTTGGCGATCACGCAGACTTTGGGCCACCACTGTTTGGAAAGCTGGTCCCATATTCCGTCCATGTGGCTGTGTCCATCTACGAGGAGAGAAGAGACCGTCTGGTGAATCAGAACATCATACAAGAGCTGGAAGTATTGAACGAAAAGATTCACGAAATCCTGTCGTCGCTCAACCTGCCAGGGTCATTGCAGGCACTGGAAAAGCCCCTTGGTCTGCCCGGAACTTTGCAGCAACACGCGGAAGAGATCCGACAGGCAGATGCCTTGAGCCGGGTTCAGCGAAGCTTCGCCGACATCGACAAGCTGAGGGCTAGTGACCGTGCCGTTTTCGATGAAGGAAAGTCCCTACTTGCCACGGAGGAAGAGGAGGACCAACGCTTACGGATGAAATATGGTACGCAACGGTGGATGAGACCAGCCAGCAAAGAAGACGCTCATGGTGCCAAGCTCTGGAAGCAAGCCACCGATATTGAGGGGTACTTCGCCTCGAGCACATCCAGCGACGCTGTTGTCCGCGAAAAGTACCTCGCAGTGGAAAGTACACTGTCGATCCTCGCTGGTTCCGACCGCAGCTTGCTGGATGCCATCCCGCAAAGCCGCAAGACAGAGATTCCCGAGTCTGTTAAGCCCATGATTGGTCGTCTTCGTGGCGCATACAACGACATTCAGCGGCTCGAGTCCCGCCGGAGACGACGCGCCGAGGGCCTCCGCGAGAAAGCCAAGGCAGATGACATCAAGCCGGATATCATGAAGGAGGCGGCGAGGCTGGAACGGACGTATCCCAACACCCAGATCGTCCCGGCGCATTTCGAGGACTTCTTCGAGAAGAGGCTTGATAGTATGTACGAAGCGGACTTGGCGCAGATTGAGAAGGAGGCTGCGGAGCAGGAGAAGATGTTGCAGGATGTGACGCGGGCGAACATGGAATTTGAGACGCAGAAGAAGAGTGCGGGTGACAGGGGCTCTAGGGAGAGGGAGGCTGCGCTGCAAGCATTGGACAATGCTTACTACAAGTACAAGGAGATTGTGAGTAACGTGGAAGTGGGCAGGAAGTTCTACAACGACCTGAGCAAGATTGTGGGCTCCTTCAGAGATCGGTGCCGGGACTGGGTCAGTGAGAGGAGGAAGGATGCTAGAGGATTGGAAGAGTAAGTCGCCTCTCCTTCTGGCACAACGATGAAGGTGGTCATACTGACAAACATGACAGCGAAATTGCCATGCCTACCCTATCTTCTCTTGGCCTCAGCCAACAGCAACATGGCCTGCCTCAACCAAGCTATCAGTCTCCTCAGAGCCCCCCACAGCAGTTCTACCAAAAGTCCCCCGCGCCTGTCGCGCCCATGTCTCCGCCCGTCGAGGCTCACATCCAGTCCTGGGCCCGAGATGGTCATTCTCAGCCCCCGGAACAACCACAGCCAAGACAGTCAATGCCTCCGTTGCAGGCCATGTGGCAGCCTGAAATGGGCATCAAGTTCGCATCGTCGCCTGTCTCCGGAGGCAGTGCCCAGGGCGGTGCTCCGTCAAGTGGGAAGGCGCCTGTGGGTGGGAAGTGGGAGCCTGGTGCTGGGATCAGGTTTGGCTGAAGTTTCAAGGAGTCGAGGGTAGGAAATTAGGATGACCTGGCGCACACCTGGTCGAGGATGGCAATATGGTACATTAGAATGATTCAGCTTAGCATGGCGAGCTCCGGTGCGGATTATGGGCAATGAAACAAGACCGTTGTCGTACATGCAAATGACAACGGCTTTTCTAAGATCTTATTCCCCTCAGTGCGGCAAACGGCAACCTGAACGTGCTTACTCCAGAAATCATCGTCGCTCAGCGTCTCGGCGATGGACTAGAAATGGCAGCCTGGAAGACGACTAATAACCAAACCGAACTCCGAGCTCCGAGCTCCGAGTCCAATGTCCGGCCCGAGACTGGCGGATTCAACTTCATGACACGGCTGGCGAGATGTGTCCCTAGTATGCGCTATCGCGCAGCATACCTAGATGACTCAATTGATTGATTTATCAGGATTCATCAGATTAGATTAACAATCAATATCCAGCTCTGCCGGAATGCGCAAGGAGGTATTTCTGTATAAATGTAACACGTAGTTGCCGACGATGATCCATCATCAGCCTACACCAACAAACTTTATTTCGCAGTTGCAAAAACCTCGTGCTGTGATTCAGTGTTCCTGAGAGCAATCCTAGACCCTAGAGCCGCCCGGAAATTTTCATACCTCAAAACCCAAAACCCAAAACCCATACCACACCACACACACACACAAAGCAAGGCTGAACAAAACAACCCCACGACCATGTCAACAACGCCCGCCCTCACCTTCCGCAAGGCCACAGCGGCAGACGTCCCCGCCCTGGACGCCCTCGTCCGCTCGGCCTACCGCGGCGAGTCCAGCAAGCAGGGCTGGACCACCGAGGCCGACTTCATCGAGGGCGAGCGCATCGACGAGGCCGGCATCCTGGCCAAGATCAACCAGCCCGGCGGCGCCATCCTCGTCGTCTCGGACGCCGGCGCGCAGCCCGGTGACCACCCCCCGCTCGCCTGCTGCGAGGTCTCCCGCACCCCGGGCCCGGGCGGGCTGGCGTACTTTGGCCTGTTTGCCGTCAACCCGCGGCTGCAGAACGGCGGGATCGGGAAGAGGGTCCTGCAGGAGGCGGAGAGGTACGCCCGGGAGGAGCTGGGCGTGAGGACGATGGAGATGCAGGTCGTCTGGTTGAGGGAGGAGCTGGTTGCTTGGTATGTGAGGAGGGGGTATGTGCTTTTCGATGAGAAGAGGCCGTTCCCCTATGAGGACATTATAAATGGGAAGCCGTTGAGGGATGATTTGTATTTCGTGATATTGAGGAAGGAGTTGGTGTAGACATTTGCGCTCTTCGTTCTTCCACTGTTGAGTGAGAAACTTGACTTCGGCGTAATGGGGAGGTAAAAGATCGCTAAATAACATACAATGCTAGACCAAGATTAGAGCAACTTTTGATGTCATGGAAAACCATTGTCAGTCTACTAGGATGGGAATAAAGGAGGTCAAAGTATGGCCCTTAAGCCTTAGATAAGGGCGGTGCGAAACAATATACACAATCATATTCATATGGTATACATGAGGATGTGGCTGCAAATGAGGACTTCCTGACATCAATGCGAAGAATGCACATGTGAGTCTAATGCAAAATAATAGCATGCAGATAACCGACTGCCATAACAAACCACCTGGGCATCGAGGAGACTCAAGTCACCTTAATACAATAGATGCCAATCAAATCCTCATTGACAGTCTCAGGATGATTGCCCATCCCGACGAACTCTCCCATAGACCCATATCAGTTTCCCGACGGAGAGTAACCTCCTCCGCCTGTACACTCGTCTTCATTGGCCCCGCATGGTTATCTGTATCCCCTGCGTTCCGGGCCTCTGGTAGATAGGACCTGATCCTTGAAGCCAACCGGCCCGCCAAACCTTCGTCGTGCCACCACATCAGATCTTCCCCATCTCCCCCAGGGTGCTTCTGATCCGGGGAGTCCGCAATATCCTTCCCGGGCGCAGTGACCTCTGCGACTCGAACGTGGGCAGCAATTTTCCTCTGATCCAAATCAGACAGTGTCCATCCTTGTGTCGCCGGCGCCCCATCCATGGGGAGTAAAATCAACTCTGCCGAGAGGGCACCTTGAGGGGTTGTCTGGCTCAGAATGGAAGCTGGGGTGTTGTGGAAGAAATCTGCGATGCATGGACCCATGTGTTCGACGAGGAGGTTTTCATCGTCCATCTGCTGGCTGAGCTGATCTTGTAGAGCTCGTCGAACTTGTAAGGGGTATTGATTGAGAAGCAGCTCTATTGAAGCCTGGCCAGAATGAGGTTCAAAGTGCTTCGGCGTGGTGGGTGATCCGGAAGTGGTGGCTTCCATGTATGATGGCGGTTGTGGGCCGCAATAGACATCTCTGACCAAATGCCTCTTTCTAATCTCGCCCTTTGCTTGTGCCATCTTGTATGACTAATTTTACTTGTGAGTTGTGCAGACTGGAAATGCCCCGGTGTTGTAAGGGTTGTTCGTTGATATAAAAATAAAAATAAAAATCAAATCAAATGTTGTTGTAATAAAGAAGAGAGAGGGGTCAGATGATTTAAGGTCGGTCGGGTGGCACTACCTACTACTTAAGTAGGTAGAGACGCCTGCGTCTTGAGCTGGTCGGATGAAGGAATGGATGCTTACTTAAGGACTTACGGTGGGTCGGTGACACGGTGTATCAGCTCAAGAGCAATATTATATAAAGGCTAAAGAGCGCTGGAGACTGGCAGTCTTTGGCATGGTATCGATGTACCTCAAGAGGAGCAATATCGAGATCGAGCAACAGTCTAGCCTGGCTGGCTGACCAAGATACTTTTGCCCATCAAGACGCCGTCGATACAGTCACAGGAACCGTCTTCGAAAGGTATATATAATATCACGCCACGCGAGGTGTCATGGAGATTATATGAGCAGTAGAGTCATGCTAGGAGCCGCTTAGTTAACCCGTGCGGGGTAGGTGCAATTGTGACTGTATTACCCGTGGACAACCTTAGGAAGAGATGTTGGCGGTGTAAGTGGCACTGGCCGAAACTGGCCCATAGTTCCTGCGCAGTGCCAACCAGATTATGTTGATGATACTCCAGACCTTCTGCAGAAGCAAAGATTGAAAGCTTAAATAGCATACAAATAGTATGGCAGAAGGGCTCAAACTGTCATGATGGAGTTCCCCTTGTGCCACTGCAGTCAATTTAATTATTCGTCCATCCCATCCATGTTCAAAGCCACGGGGATAGGCAAACATAAAGTATTTGAGTATATAACTTCGAAACCTAGCCTACAATCGTTATTCGCAGTAATGAATGAGGGAGACTGCAGAAAGGACGGCAGGAATGGTCCTGCGATTCTGGGTATCGCCCGGCGTCTTCAGTTGAGATCACCTGGGCAGTTGATGCAAAGGTCCCTGTAACTATACACTGGTCACTTCCTATGACACATTACTTTTGATCCATGGCTGCCTAGGTAGCCTTCACTGACTTGATCATCTCGGAACTGCCTTTTTCTGGTAATCAAGGATCGAGGGATTTGGCCTAGGTTCCGAAATTTACCGCGTTCCGAAAGAAATAGCACCAGAATTGGGTATCATCCCCGGGCACGGATCAGATCTCTTCATCTGCAGTTACGATCTGGCCCGAACCCATGGCCAACTCAGTGGCGGAGGAATGTCTTGCGAGGGTCAAAGGATACGTGGGAGTTGCAACAGGATATGTTTGGAATGCTTCGAATGATCTCACTCGAGGTCCGAGGATGCCCTACTGCATCTGGACGCTTCGGCCAACCTCGAGACAACTCTTACACCATGGAATAACCAGTAAGAGAGCATGGCAATAGTCAGGACATTGGGGATAAAGCTTCTCAAGCGGTATATTGGTCTTTCGACGTTCTTCATGTTGGCGATACCCCAGGTCTTCTGCAGAAGCATAGGGTGGTCTATATAGATGCCTACTGATCAGACGATTGGCATGGTATACAAGGAGAAACGGAATGCCCCGATGAGCTTAGATAGCCCCCATACACATAGTAGGGCCGAAGGGCCCGAACTATCATGATGGAGTTCCCCTTCTGCCAGTGCAGTAAATTCACTCTTTCACCCCATTTAAATTACACTTTATACGCGGGACTGGATATTGGTATATCTAGATAGCCACAACCCAATCCTTCAGTGGTCTCGCTTGTAGTCATAACGTGCTCTGTACTAATGCATTTCTTGAAGGAGGGACTGTAATATCATACGCCTTGTGGATCATCCTTTCCCCACCTCTTCTCAGAAAGATAGAGAGTCCGCTAGAGCTCAGCTATCAAGTTCAAGTCGTTTCAAAGAATGTCATACTTGGCTGAAGCACAGATATCTACCCTAAGGTACACAAGTCGGATGTGTACATATTGTTGAACACAGCGACATGCTTCCCGCCTGAAAAGCCCCCTGTCATCATATTTGTCAATATTGAACTTCCCAGGTGGTAGTTGTTCCTCAAGTTCAACTCTGGATTTCTGGCAGACAATGCTCCCGCGGTATCTCACCACCTGGGCAGACCTCCATAGGCTGTGCAACCCAGGGCCCGTGATCAGGATGAGTCTCGCATAGCCATCTCGGACGATATATCCCTCAACGGCAACTTGTCTTTGAGATGCTGCTAATCCTGAGATTATTACAAACAAGTGGCGCTGCACTGCGGATTGGAATTCTAGGCACCTCAGCAGTAGCGACATGGTAGTACCGGATCCCCCCTAATAGCTTCAGATGATCGCTGCTGACCAGTCTTTGCCATCCTTGTCGTAACTCGGAAGGGACAGTATGGTGTCGGGTTGCCCCAATGCCTGTGTCGTGCGTCACAGCAAAGCGAGCCGAACCAATAAGTCCATCTAAGCTTACCATCCACGCAGTGGCTGTACAAAATAAAGTTTGGTTGACACGGCGCTAGAAATCCTATCGAAACAGCCTGGCAGCGAATGTATTCTTTTTGTGGGGATCAAGAGCTGAACTCGGACAGCTGCCTTGCTGGCTGACACCTGATAGGTGACCACAGCCACGACCAAAAAGGCCGCACAGTTGAAGTCACCTGGCCGGGGCGAAGCCGGTCCTACCGCGTGATCCTCCGGCCCGTAAGCAATGACAGCTGCCTCTTCTAGCATGCCAAGGCACATTTACCTGTTCCAGTCTTCTTGAGGCATAAAGAACGGTTAGGTCGTTTGCGCCATATTGGCGAACATGGCAGGAAATAAGCCGGAGGAGGGATGTCGAGATAATTTTAAACATATATATACATAAGCGAAGACCGTTAGGTTGCAAGACGACAAGCGTCGCAACATTGGAATATATCGATCCTCAGTGACTCATTGACATTATTCTCGATTTCTCTATATTGTCACCCAAGTTGTCAACGTCCTTGTGGATGATTGTCTCTCAACCTTCTGGTCCCTCTATTCTTACGCAAGGGCCTCACACCGGGAAAGTGTGGTATCATAGCGAAAAGCCGCTCAACACGCCAGTAACATCATCACAACTCACGTGGTAGTATTATCCTTCTTCGAGTTGGCCGGTGGACAAATACTTGCGAAATACTTGAACACCTGGGCAACTATCAACGTCCAAGCACCAGAAGGCATAAGAAACTATAAACACTGCACTAAACCAACCTTCAGTTTACCTGGGTACTCCCTCCCCTCCCTCACCCCCAATGGCCATATACTTCTTTCCAGGCGACGTATAATAACTAATCTGTACACTCTCTGATTCCTACAGAAGAATATAGACTCTTACTAGTCTCCAAACGATCCCTAGCACACACCTTACATATAGCATCAACACCCCATTCAGGCAAGATGGGTTACATGATCGCAGCACCAGATGAATATCTGGCCATAACTGGCATGAATGTCAAGTCGGTCAAGATATGCAAGACGGCTTGGGTATGGCCTGCGGTTCAGAAGTGTACAAGATTCAGGTGAGGTGCCCAAGCAAGGCTATATCCCATCACCTTATAGCCAGAGGCCTTACATAGTGACTATACAGAATCTAACCAAATTGTGTCCAGCGTACGACCACACGACTATGCAATGAACTTGCAGGCTATGACGAAGGAGAAACTGCAGTTTCTTCTCCCAGTAGTGTTCACTGTCGGGCCGGATGTGAACGCTCGTGGAGCAAATGCCCTAGCGGTAGAGGGGCCTGGTCATGCCCACGTCCAGGAGGATCAGGGCGATGCCCTGATGAAGTATGCGATGTTGCTCACTGATACGAACGCAAGCGCACAACACCTGGAAAACATCGTCAAGGGCATCATCGAGGGCGAGACCCGAGTGATTGTGTCTTGCATGACCATGGAGGAGATCTTCACCGAACGTGAAAATTTCAGTGAGTGCACCTCCAAGCTGAGCGGATCAGGACATGACAACTGACCGCGAGAATAGAGCGGCACATCTTCCGGAACATCCAGGGCGAGCTCGACCAGTTCGGCCTCAAGATCTACAATGCCAACGTAAAGGAGCTCCGCGACGCGCCCAACTCGAACTACTTCGAGTCCCTGGCGCGCAAGGCCCACGAGGGCGCCACCAACCAGGCCCGTGTCGACGTCGCCGCCGCCCAGCTCAAGGGAACCGTGGGGGAGGCGCAGCGGAAGGGCGAGCAGGAGCGGGAGATCGCCAAGATCAACGCCGAGACGGCCGTGCAGAAGACCGAGCGCGACAGCGAGCGGGCCTCTGCCGAGGCGAGCCTCGCCACCCGCAAGACGGTCCTCAGCCGGGACGTCGACATCGCGCGCATCGAGGCCGCCCGCGCCACCGAGTCCAAGGACGAGGAGCTCAAGCGCGAGGTCGAGGTCAAGCGTGCCGCCGCCGAGATGGAGCGGCTGCGCGCGAACGACGTCGTCAAGGCGTCCATCGCCCGTGAGTCGAAGCAGCAGGCCGCCGATGCGCACGCCTATGAGGTCCAGGCCGATGCGAGGGCGAGGTTCGAGGCCAAGAACCAGGCTACCGATGCCGATGCCTACAGCACGCGCGCTGGTGCTGACGCTGCCAATTACAAGGCCATGAAGGACGCCGAGGCGAAGTTGCAGGTCCAGATGAAGGAGGCCGAAGGTCTGTCCGCCATGGCTAGCGCATACGGCAAGATGAGCCAGGCTTTTGGTGGACCGGCTGGCCTCCTGCAGTACATGATGGTAGAGAAGGGCACCTATGTGGAGCTTGCCAAGGCAAATGCCACTGCCGTCCAGGGAATGCAGCCCAAGATCTCTGTTTGGAACACTGGCTCCCAGGCCGGTGGAGAAGCAGGTTCATCGAGCAGTATCGATACTATGCGCAGTGAGCTTTTCGGGCTTCTTGAAGCAACATGACCCCCCCCCCCTGTGACGATATGCTGACTCCTCCTAGATGTCTACCAAATGCTGCCACCTCTCATGCAGACTATTAACGACCAAACTGGTATCACTCTCCCCGAGTGGCAATTCGGCCGTATGAATAACCAGATGGCTGAGGTTGAGAAGAACAAGGAAATTTCCAACGTGAATGGCAATTAAAGGGTTAGAGAGAGACGGGAGTTTGTTCGCCTAGGACGCTTGCTCATGGGCAAGTAGCTATACTATGCAGTTTTGATCTCATTTGTTGGTGTGATTGTAGGTCTTGAATTCAGCCCTGGAGGGACCTCAGAGACTCATCGTTACGGGAGAAGGGGGATGGGGGTCTGCTGTTGTAGGGGAATATTTGGGGCAGGTAGTAGTTAGCAGGAAGATAATACCCATAGGTCGTGGCAAGGCAAATGATAAATAAACTAGCAACGCCCACTACAGCCCTGTGACATGCGCCTTGGAGAACATGGGCCCGGTGCCGTATGTGGAGTTTGGGAGCTGGAAAGGCAAAAGGGTTTCATGATAGTTGAGAGGAGTGAGCCACAGACACTGGGCGGTTTAGCCATCTGGTCTCACAGCCACGCCCTACATTCTAGTTTCCCCTTCGTTTGGGCCCGTTGGAAAGTCCTCGACTTGGGGAACCGTCGGGGCCAAGGCCAGCCACCCATTTTGACCTCCGGTATTCCGGCGCCGAGCCGTCAGTTCCGGGACGGGATCTCAGGAAGTTGCTTGGGCACCGGGATGTTCGGCCCTGCTGCACAAAACCCCGAAAGTGACCTGTTGCCAAGGAGGTCTCTAGGGATTTCAGTGACACGAGCCTTGGGAGTTATTTGACCTGGGTGTCGTTCAGGGCCCTAAAGTAACAGAGCGCATCGCCGCCAGTCACTAGTCGAGGACATCGTTTCGGCCACAGTATCGCAACCTAGTGGTTCGATGGAACAAGCTCCGTGACTACAACAGGAGGAATTCCCAGTTCCATTTACAATGTTTGGTATTTTCGGCTCCATACAATCTGTCATCGTGTGATTAAAATTGGGTAATTTCCGCCACGATTTAACATTGAAGAAAGTGATCACCATCTAATCTCCATGATGCGCACCGCATCGTCTCTTTTACCAGAGGCGCGGGTTGCTCGACATCAGAATGGTGAAGTCAAGGGGGGTATGGCTTTCAAGAACGCTCCATCACATCTCCAAACACACTCTAGTACTCAGCCTCGAGATCACCATCGTCACCCATGGAGTCGGCAGCAACCTCCTCGTAATCGCGCTCAAGAGCGGCAAGATCTTCCCGAGCCTCGGAGAACTCACCCTCCTCCATACCCTCACCAACGTACCAGTGGACGAAAGCACGCTTGGAGTACATGAGATCGAACTTTTGGGACAGGGCAGACCAAGCCTCGGCGATAGCAGTAGTGTTGGAGAGCATGCACCTGCGAAGAGTGTTAGCGATAGTTTTACCAGAATACAAAAGACTCGTTACTTACACAGCACGGTTGACCTTGGCAAGGTCGCCGTTGGGAACCTGCTCAGGAGGCTGGAAGCAGATACCAAGCTTGAAGCCAGTAGGGCACCAGTCGACGAACTGGATGGTGCGCTTGGTCTTGAGGGTAGCGACAGCACCGTGGGCGTCCTTGGGGACGACGTCACCACGGTACAGCAGGCAGGTAGCCATGTACTTGCCATGTCTGGGGTCACACTTGACCATCTGGTTGTAAGGCTCGAAGCACGACATGGTCATCTCCTGGACGGAGTTGGCCTCGTGGGCAGCCTTAGCGGCAGAGATGACGGGGGCGTAAGCGACCAGAGGGAAGTGGATACGAGGGTATGGCACCAAGTTGGTCTGGAACTCGTTCAGATCGACGTTGAGGGATCCATCGAAACGCAGAGAAGCGGTGATGGAAGAGACAACTACGTATTTTGTTAGCATCCGTACCATCCGTTAATAGAAGACGGGCAAAAACAAACCCTGAGCGATCAAGCGGTTGAGGTTGATGTAGTTGGGGCGCTCGAGGCCGAGGTTTCGGCGGCAGATGTCGTAGATAGCCTCGTTGTCAACCATGAAGGAGCAGTCGGCATGCTCCAGGGTGGTGTGGGTGGTCAGGATAGAGTTGTAGGGCTCGACGACGGCGACGGAAGTCTGGGGAGCGGGGTAGACACAGAACTCCAGCTTGCTCTTCTTGCCGTAGTCAACGGACAGGCGCTCCATGAGCAGAGCACCGAAACCAGAACCGGTACCACCACCGAAGGAGTGGAAGACAAGGAATCCCTGGAGACCAGCACAGCTATCGGCGACGCGACGAATCTTGTCGAGGACACCATCGATAAGCTCCTTGCCAACGGTGTAGTGACCACGGGCGTAGTTGTTGGAGGCGTCCTCCTTTCCGGTGATCATGTGCTCGGGGTGGAAGAGACTTCGGTAAGGACCGGTCCGGACCTCGTCGACGACATTGGGCTCAAGATCGCAGTAGATGGTACGGGGGACGTACTTTCCCTGACCTATATGATGAAACGCGTCAGAGAGGATTCTTGCAGGTACAGGCACAGGCACAGGTGCATCTGTAGCTGCAGGTTGTGATGTTTCGCATACCGGTCTCGGAGAAGAAGGTGCTGAAGCCATGGTCGGGATCAGCGGCTTTGCGCTCTTCGGTGAGGAAACCATCGGGCTGTAGGAGAAAGATCGCGTTAATTGAGGCCAATAAGGAGGAGGATTGAAAATAGTAAGACGTACCTGAATGCCGTGCTCGAGACAGTAAAGCTAAACGTGGGGCGACCGGGTTAGTGATGGTCGCCTTGGTGGTTTGCCAGGGTTGAGTCTGGGATTTCGAGGGGTGGTTTGTTGACATGTTGACAAAGGCGGGAGCAACGTCAACAAGGCGCGTCAAATGGATAGCAAGCTTACCTCCCAGCACGAGTTGGCGATCTGGCAACCAGCCTGGCCGACTAGGAGACAAACAAAGTCAGTACTCGATCGAATGAAGAAGTTGTCGAGGATGGATTGTCAGTGATTGGCGGCGTGGAGGTCGATTGCGGTGAGGGCGGCAACGCGTCAAGAGAGAGGATAGAAAACTTACCGTTGATGCTGATAATCTCACGCATGATGGCGACGGTTTCAGCAAGGAGAACAAACAGCTGCAATGGGGATGTGATGGACGGTGGAACAGAAAAAGAACAGAGCCGGGAACAAGTCGTCAGTAACGAAGTTCTGGCGACGGTGTGTGGTTGTCAAGGAATGAAGTTGCAAGGTTGGGTGGATGTGGTCGATTCAGATCGAGCCTGAAATGTGGATTGGGGGCGAAGGTGCTGAAATGTCACAGGCCACATGCCACAGTGGCACAGTGCCCCAATTGCTGAGCTCAAGTGCTGCCCCTGTAGTGGGGACTGGGGTGAGAGGGGAGATTTTGCAGTTGACCTCTCACGACCCTGCGTCCCTGCACCCGCCTGCACCCGCCTGCCCGCCTGTCTCTTCGGCAGCGGCCACTGGAAAGATGAACCACTGGAAACACGACGCGCTTACCGGAAACGGCGTGTTCGTATCGTATACTGTGTACCAGGCACAACGGGCTATCAACAAATGGGCAGGAGCGAAATTGGGCCAATTCACCGCAAACAGCTGGACCCTTGCTCACTAGCCCCGTATCACCCCATAAATCAGTTTGAGGGCAGCTTCCAATTCGCCAGCTTCCAATCCTTCTAGCGCGCAAAGATGTGTGAACGTGGCAGCTCATGATCCGTGCCTAGAATACGGCCAGTCAGTTCATTACCATCCCACGCGACTGGCTGATTAACAGACCGACATGCGCACACCACCAATAGCCCGGAACTTCACTCGCATTGATCTCGCATTATTAATCCCACGATGATGTACAGTTCCATGCTGTCATGCTGTCGATTGCGTACGCATTGATCAAGCTTGCATTGTCTATTGTCATAGCAAATGTCTTGAAACCAACCTCTAGTACGAAGCGCGAACTTCATACGAAACACCATGTCTTCAAGGAGATTCCAGTGATTCAACCGTTAACCCTCTTCGAAGACCCATTTCTGCCCCCCTTTCCCAGTACAGCTCTCTGCTGGCTTAAATCGATTTCATCAATGCATTTGTCGATCTTCAGGAAGATGGCATCAAAAGCGATGAAGTCTCACCTCTTTAGTCCTAAGATGCGCTGAGTATGAAATGCATGATTATCACGTATCGATACCTCAGTCTGAAGCTCTTTTACTTGTATCTTCGCAAAGCCCACCATCTTTGGCATTGCTTTCAGCTGCCCTCTCAACATTCCCGTCGTCCTTCATCTTATCTTCGTCTCCTCCAGTGCAGGCTATTCCCTCAACGTGTTTGGCTTTTTGGAAGTCCAGCTTCTCCCAATTCATCGCCAGAGATGCAGCCGTACAGATGGCTCCGGCCGTCAACACCAGCCAATTCAACAGTATTGATGGTCCACGCTACTGCTGATGTGTCCAGCTCGTGGATAGCAGCGTCATTCTTCTCCCAATGGCACCCTTCAGCAGACGGTATCCCACATCCTGGAAAAACAACCCCAGCAATGGACAACGAGGGACTACTTCTCCTAACGTGGAAAGAATAGACAAGCATGCCGCAGCCGTAAGCTCTTTTGGTGGCAAAACGGCAGTCGAAATAGGCATCAGATAGCTAAAAACCCAGGCTGACTCCAAGTCCCAGTAGCACCTCAAGGCCCATGGCTGTGCTTTCCGCTGGTCAGTATGATGGACACTCCAATCATGTGCATGATTTTGTACCGGACAATGACAGGAAGCAAACCTCCGGAAACGATCGAACTAACGATGAAGACGACAATGAAGGGCAGGAAATGCACTGCAGATTGCACCGGACTATGCCCGCGCACGAGGGAGAAGAACATAGGGAGGCAAGGCAGTACAACCCTATGGATTATCCACGGGCGGCGCAGTATCCGAAGTATGAACCCAAGTTGGCAAACGCGATGGTGTGATTTTGACAAGATGTCCGGGGGAGATCCGCCACTCCAGTAATATCTCAAACCAGAAAAGGTCATGGCCATGGAGAGCGTCAGGAAGGATCCAACATGCAGCACAGCTCCAACCCAGTCGATACAGGCGAGTTGCGATCGCAGCGTCAAGCTAGCAGGCTCTGGTATTGTGTATGATGGGCAGACGAGCCAGATGGGGATCATCAGAAAGAACCTCCCCCCCCGGCCAATGGGCAGCACGATGTAGTATGCCCATCTTCCAAATGGCATGGGGTTCACTGGCGAAACCGGTTCCAATCAGAGACCCAACGATCAGCCCAATGGAGAGCATAATGCCAATCATACCTTGGCCCTAGCCACGGCTGCTGGCCTGCTCAAGAAGGCAACATAGCCCACAACCCTGCCTTGCAAACAGCCATCAACTCGGGAGACCACTATGTGGAAAGCTACTGACAGATATCATTCCCGAGGGACCACAGCCAGTGATTCCTACCAACAATGGCATTATCCAGGGACCCCGCCGAGCCAGGAATCACTGAACCGGGCATCAAGAAGTCTGTCGACACGAGGAGCGATGACCGGAAGCTAACACCTCGGCTACTCTGCGGACGAGCGGCATCACACCCGCTTTGCCGATGCAATACGCCAGCTTTATCCAGCTGAACAGTTCGATGTGGCCACAGGCCTCATATATCGACGTCTGGGTGTTGGCGGTGTTACTTCAAGTCGTCACCTTTAGGTGGTCGCGGCAGCAGTCAGCTATGAGCTCGAAATCAGAGCTTGGAATGAACTTGTCGGCACCAAAGCCTACCCTATACCGCTGAGAAAGACAAATATGGCTGTCATTGCAACCATCACTCGCCATCAGCCGGGCGATATGGATAGCCCGATCGGGGGATCGTGATATTTTCTTCCGTTCGGGCCCCCTTCTTTGGATTTGGTGAACTGCCTTCCTTTTCATAGATCACGATCGTAGATGATGGGCTATCTATGGAAGCATCTTCCAACCATGCTTATATGCAGAGACATGGGGTAGAAGACTCAGATAAGGTTGCTCCTCGCGGTCGACCGATGGTTGACAGTGGTGCCCCCGTCTGACCCTTAAACCTACTCAAGACATTTTCTTATGTCTCATTACGAACTGGTGTCCGTTCTGGCAAGACCGCGTCTACAACCTTGCAGCGCCACACCCTTTTTCGAATTATCTGGCGCGCAGATTCTCGACAACAAAGGGACAGCATGCATGAACCACTTTCCATGTATCTGTTGGCCTGTCAAGCAGAGGTTGCTGAGGTGTGCCATATCCAGGCAACTTCCCATCCTGGAGGTGGACAATCAAGAGTTGACGTGACGGTCATGATGGGCAGTGGCATCTCTTATCACTAGTGCTGAATTGTGGGCTGTGCAATGGACAGAATCAAGTTCATACCAGGATGGTGTAGCAAGGAACTCAAACCACGAGTGTGATAGTTATTCTGGCGCATCAGATGGGATGGCGCAGCGCCATATCAAGGTCTTTCTGGCTAGTCTCGGATATCATAAAGTATCTTTCCGTATTTTCCTTATTACAGAGTAACACTACCAATTCCATTACTTCTATTATTAAAGCCTAAATGTGTCGTCGTCTGCTTGGTCTTCGCGTGTCTTGATGTGTCCACCCAAACTGCTTCCATCCCCGGGCTGCTGTGAGCTAGAGCTTATCAACTGCACCAATCGACTCTAGTTCCAACCTTCTGGTGAGGGAGCGGCCGATGGATCACGGCCCCCAATAATCATAGCAGAAAAGGTCCCGTACAGCCTTGCTTATATTCACATGGTATACACCATTTACGGGGTACGCAGACCAGGCCACTCAACGACGGTCACCCCAGGGTTTTGAGGATCAGTAAATAAGAAGAAACGGAAGTTCAGGGGGAACCCAAATATGTATAGCCACCTGCAGGCATCGATGGGCCAGACTCAGGCAAAATCAGAGACAACCACCTCTGGCATCTAGCCTGACGACGAGGAGTTGACTGGCAAGATTCGGGAAATTGGCCCGGGAACCTCACAGCAAGAGCCAAGCTCAGGACGTAGGCTATCAAGCTTCGGAAGCTACACGTGTCCTCTTGTGGGATCCGTGGGAAGCGGGATCATGTTGTGGAGATGCAGTCCAGCAGCCATATGCTAGACCACATCTAATTGTCATGCCGAGGTAAACATGATGCTCACCTGACGCCTTTGGAGTCAGTCATGAACAAGCCGCACAAATCGGCCCACGGTACTCATCTGAGTCTACGCCGATGACAAGCCATTGTATCATGGCCTGCGATAGCATCTCTAGCCAGTTGCAGCCGGACCTTCGCCAGGCGATTACCTCCTCGAAGCCTACATGTTTAGTGACGGGGTATATGTCTTCTGCAGCTTGACACGCTGATGCTGCTTGTGGTCATTGTGCGGCTTCGTAGTCTCATATTTTGCTGATATTTCTTCAAACCTTCAGGGCTTGCTGGAGGTCATAAACAATGATTTGAGGCATCGATGTCTGTTGCTTGTCTGGGTGTTCATTCTCATCTACTGGTAATGAAACAGGATTCAAAGTTTCTCGAGAGTCAGACGCAGGTCAAGGAAGGCGCACAGTTCTCGGTTGAAGAAACCTCAACACGGGCGAATTGGAAGGACACGAATACTTGACTGGTCGTGATTTTAGGCAGAATTTCAGCTTATGAAAGTAGGTGGAAGAAAGCACGTATTCGATGATGACACCTGGATTTGCCATGGCGGCAGCGTTATTAGGTAGGGATATGCCATTTTAGCTCGTGTGCTCTGTAAAGGACACTTGTATTGTTAGAAGGACAATGGATCTGGCACAGATGCTTTGTTTGAGAGTTTGGGTCGATTACCAGTGGTAATCATGTGAGACATCGACATGCCTCTGTCTGCTATGTGATGCAGTCCCTGGCTCAACCTCGGGAGGCACTTCTCCCAGGTTATATTAGTACAACTCAAGTCCTTTGCCCCCCTCCCGTGTATGTGGAATTATTGGTGATGTTGAGGTAAATGGAGAAGACATCAAGGGCTAAAAACAATGGTTACCTTTACTAACCTAACCCATTTACATGTACGCCTATGTACCACCTCCTGAAAGTAAATGGGTTCCAGTCGGCTTACATATCCTCAGTTTGGGATGGGATCGAACATGAAGGTCAAGGTAAATGGAGATGCAATGCCTAGGAGCAATGACCAGCGATCATAAAACGGCGAATAAGGAATAAAGTTCTGGAGTGCACATGGCAGCCTAACCGCGGATTTGATAAAGATGGTCAGGAGAGATGTCGTTGAGCTAAGCTTCTAGACTAACGCTGGGTGGCCCAGGGATCAGGGGTGCTGTAGGCGAAGTGGACACCTAGCAGTTGCAGCTAATCGCCTTATCGTAAGAAGTACTGTCACACGCATTTCAGGAGGCAGAGTACCTGCAGGTGATGCAAACAGGGGTCCAGAAGAAAGTTGTCCTTTCTGGGGGAGCTTCGAATGACGAGTCGAAGAACTTACTAGCTGGTGTGAAAGGCCACATTCCCACTTCACTGATACTACCTACATCTATGTAACTTGGGAATCACTTCTACAACTTGATTCCCTTTTTACCTTACTTCGATATTCCTCTTCCTTACCAGTGAAACTTGGCTCGGCTGCCTTTTACACTCTTTCAGCAGCTTCGAACAGGAAATATTGTATACAACCACCTGGCACAAACTCAGGATTTCTTCCCCTGGGCTTGACAACCCCACCAACAGCTCGCCCATCATGGCGAACATCATGCTGTCACCCCTGCGCATGCTCCTCTGCGCAGTGTTTTTCTTCACTGCCCACGTATTCGCCGCCTCAGCTGTCCTCGGTGTCGACCTCGGCACGGAGTATATCAAAGCTGCTCTAGTAAAACCCGGAATTCCCCTCGACATTGTTCTGACCAAGGACTCCCGACGAAAAGAAATATCCGCTGTTACATTCAAGCCTCCCCAGGATGGCCCAAAGGAGGGCGCATTCCCCGAACGGCTCTATGGCTCTGATGCTATGGCACTATCCGCTCGATTCCCTGGCGACGTTTACCCAAATCTGAAGACTCTCCTCGGCCTTCCTGTCGACAGCCCTGTTGTCCAAGAATACGCTGCTCGACACCCCGCCCTCCAACTCGAGGGCCATAAGGTTAAGAACACTGCCGCCTTCAAGAGCAAGGATGCGTTCGCACCCGAGGAACAGGCATGGATGGTTGAGGAGCTGCTAGCCATGGAGCTGCAGAGCATCCAGAAGAACGCCGAGAACATGGCCGACGCATCTGTCCGCTCCATGGTACTCACTGTCCCACCCTTTTACACGATCGAGGAGAAGCGCGCCGTTGAGACTGCCGCAGAGCTGGCTGGGCTGAAGGTTTTGTCCCTGATCAGCGACGGATTGGCCGTGGGACTCAACTACGCTACGAGCCGGACGTTCCCCAACATCAACGAGGGCGGAAAGCCGGAGCTCCACATGGTCTTTGACATGGGCGCGGGCTCCACCACGGCTACCGTCCTAAAGATGCAGGGTCGCAACGTCAAGGATGTGGGCAAATTCAACAAGACAATTCAAGAGGTTATTGTGATGGGCAACGGATGGGACCGATCCCTCGGCGGTGATGCGCTTAACGCGATCATTGTAGACGACATGGTGGAGAAGTTCATTGAGTCATCCGGCGGCAAGAAGGTCGGTGCAACCGCAGAGGGTGTCAAGAACCACGGTCGCGCCATGGCGAAGCTGTGGAAGGATGCCGAGCGGTTGCGACATGTCCTGAGCGCCAACCAGAACTCGCAGGCCAGTTTCGAGGGTCTCTACGAGGACGTGGACTTCAAGTACAAGATTACACGTGCCGAGTTTGAGACGATGGCCGAAGCGCATGCTTCCAGGGTCGGAGCTGCGATTCAAGGCGCACTGGACGTGGCTGGACTGAAGGTCGACGACCTTGACTCGGTTATTCTCCACGGTGGTGCCACGAGGACGCCGTTCGTCCAAAAGGAACTGGAGAAGGTATTTGGCACCGGCGACAAGATCCGCAGCAACGTCAACTCCGATGAGGCTGCCGTCTTTGGCGCTGCCTTCCGCGCTGCCGAGCTCAGCCCTAGCTTCCGTGTAAAGGAGATCAGGGTTTCCGAAGCTGCCGCCTATCCGGCTGGCATCAAGTGGACTGACGAGAAGGACAAGACCCGACGCCAGCGCCTTTGGACTCCTACATCTTACCTGGGCGCAGTGGCAAAGGAGGTCTCCTTCCAGAACAAGGATGACTTTTCTGTTGAGTTCTACCAAGAGGCCCCTGCCTCGGCCGCAGACGTTGGTGTTGAGGAGAAGATCATCAAGACGCTCACCACCAAGAACTTGACCGAGACTGTATCAATGATGAAGGAGAAATATTCCTGCGAGCCTAGTGCTGTCCTGTACAAGATGGGCGTGCGTCTAGCTAGCGACAATGGCGAGGTTGAGGTTACCAACGCTTACGTGGAGTGTGAAGCTGAGGTCCTCGAGAAGGAGGGCTTTGTTGATGGCGTCAAGAACCTGTTTGGCTTCGGTAAGAAGGACGAGCAGAAGCCCATCACAGACACCGAATCCTCCGACTCGGCCGAGGAGGCATCCTCCACGCCGGCTGATTCTTCTAGCTCGACGACGGCTGCTGATACTACTGTATCTACTCCATCCTCCTCGTCAACTACCTCTTCAGCCTCGGCATCCGAGTCTCCTGAGGCCAAGGAGGGTAAGAAGACCAAGAAGATTGTCTCTGTCCCCGTCAAGATTGAGCTCTCAAAGGCCGGAACCCCACAACTCGACAAGCTTGACATCCTGCAATCTAAGGACCGCCTCAAGGCCTTTGAGCAATCCGACAAATCCCGCCGCCAACGCGAGGAAGCTCTCAACCAACTCGAAGGCTTCACCTACAAGGTGCGCGACCTCCTCGATAGCGAGGTCTTCATCGCCGCGTCCACAGAGGCGGAGCGCAAGGCCCTGGAGCAGAAGAGCAGCGACGCAAGTGAGTGGCTGTACGAGGGTGGCGCCGACGCCTCCAAGGATGAGCTGAAGAAGAGGATCAGCGAACTCCAGGACATCGTCACTCCCATTCAGAACCGCATTGAGGAGGGTACAGAGCGCCCCCAGGCCTTGTCAGGCTTGAAGCAAGCGCTGAAGCAGACGGAGGAGTTCGTAAAGAACATCAAGGATAAGATCGCCGAGGCTGAGGCATGGACTTCTTCACAGCTCGCATCTGCCAGCGCTTCGTCATCCTCTGCTACTGGTACCGCTGCCCCGTCAGATGATTTTGCAGACCTGGAAGACGACTCTCCGTCAGCCACCAAGTCTCCCTCAATGGAGGATGTGCTCAAGGACCGTGGTCCAGTGCCTCCTCTGTACACTCTTGAGGACCTCAAGGAGACGGAGAGCATCTACACCAAGATCACGGCCTGGCTCGAAGAGAAAGAGCCCGCCCAAGAAAAGCTCGGTGCCACGGATGATCCCGTCATCACGGTCAAGGCGATCAAGGAGTGGCGCGACAAGCTGGACAAGGCGGGCTTGGAACTGGCGATGAAGAGCGTGAACAACCAGAAGAAGAAGAACAAGTCCAGCAACTCCTCCAAGACAAAGAAGCCCAAGTCGACCAAGACGTCGACCACACCCGGGTCAAGCGAGACGATCGAGATCGGCAAGGATGGCAAGATGCCCTCGGATGAGGAGATCGAGGCGATGATCAAGGGCTTCGAGAGGGAGCAGGCCGCGAGGCAGGCGGCGGAGAAGGGGGAGACTGGAAGTGAGGAGAAGATGAAGGATGAGCATGAGCGGGATGAGCTGTGAGCAACCCTAGCTCTTGGAAACGAACCATTTGCATTTTAGAAAAGGGCGGGGATAGGTCAATCGATGATAATGGAGTACCGGGTGTTATTTTTGATGCTTTCGGTGCTTGTAAAATAGGTGCAAAATATAGGCATGATGGAATTGAGAAAGAAATATATCATTGAAGTCGACCTCCTTAAACTGAAGTCCACGTCAATGAAGACAAGAGCCACGCAACACAACAACGATATGCCGGGATAGGCGACAAAGAGATCTTGCAAGTATGACGAGGTATCACATGACGACTTGGCATCGAAGCAATCATTACTTCTCCGTCTTACCTTTTTTTTTTTCCGCCTTCGCCGCCTGTCAGTAGCAAGCCTCCCCCACCCTTCCCTCCCTCCAGATGTTGCATTTTTGCTTGTTGGAGCGCCGCCCATACCATGCAGAATCATATGTTACCTGTGGCCCGTCAGTCAGTCCGCCAGTCATCCGTTTTGCATATGATATTCATCTCCAACGATATACTTGCGCAACTCGAGAACGTCAGTGATCAAGCGGTCAATCTCTTGTGCTCAGGTGGTGGTCGAAGAATCGACTAAGGTTGGGAGCAAAGAGGTTGTCCAAGGACGAGATGGGCCCTGTTAGGTATGACTGGTATGTTAAGTCAACCTTCTGAGGGAGGCTGTGCCATCGATCGGTATGCAAGTATTTCAAGGGGTTTTTGTGTCGCGTGCCGTGCCGAGACAACGCTCATTGTGGCTTGATAGTGGCCAAGAGCGGGCGGCCTGCCTGTCTCCTGCCATTAAATGTTTGCCCGCTAGCACGCCAGGTATTTTTACAGGTACAAATGCTCATGGTTGTACATCCCCCATCTACCTAGGTATCTATCGCGAAGCAACGGTCCGGCAGCTATGTCGGAGGCCGGGAGGAGATCCGGGATGGCGTGCATACCTAGCAGCCTACCTACTGCAGGAGGTACCTACTAAGTAGATCAATGCGCCATACAATACACTCATACGCTTTGCGCCCTGGCAGAATTAGTCTGACAGTTAGTGATGTGCATCTTTTGTACGACGCCCATCCCTCTTGGCCCAATGCTTTTGTCCAGGGTGCCAGGTCGTTTCCTCGTTTCATGTACAACCGTCGCTAAAGTGGTCAGCCTTTTTTCCTTCTTCTTCGCTCATGCTCGAAGCAGGGGACAAGATGAAGACGGACAGATGGGCAGACGGACAGATGGACCATGGGCGTTGTTCATTGAAGTCATCCTGCAACCGTAACAGGTTCAAGACCAATTTACCGTTTCTTGGGCCACCGTTTCTGGATCTCCATACCTACCTACCTAGGTAGGTACCGAGGTAGATACTTACCTACTAAGTAGGTACTCAAGTAGGCATACACGTGGACAACTGGACAGTCAAGGTGGTGCTGCAGAAGAGTCGACGGGGTTTGACCGTTTCTGTGGTACCACCAAAAGAGGTAGTCACACAACCCACAAACGCCTCTCCCACCTTCGTCCCTTCCATTTTGAGTAATCTGGGTCCCTGCTTCTTTTGGTGCAACTTGAGGCTCTAGAAAATACCTAGGTACTGGGACGAAGTCTGCCAAACTTCCTACAAGTACCGGCCTCTCCAGATAGCTTCCCGAGGTCATCTCTCGGCTTCCGTCATCTTGGTTCAGGAGTCGTACTGTGCGCTTGGAAGAACAGGCAACTGACCTGAAATTAAGAGGAGGACAGGTCACAAGTTTGACTACTTCTTTCCTTGCCTCGACTTTCTTCTCTACCTGACGGTTCACGCCAGCTGGCATAGCATTCCAAAGTTCCTTTCAAGCTTTGACGTATGGCCAATTCTGAAGCTCCTCTCTAGCAAAGCTGGCCCCCAACCTTCACTTCATTACCTGTTCGACCTTCCCACCAACCAACCAACCACTCCACAACGCTCCTTTACATATTACATACCCATCACCACTTCCTTTCTCCTTTCCACCAGTCGAGTGTGACGGTTTAGTTCCTTTCTCAAAGTCATCCCGTTACTTTCGTTATAATCCCTCTAACAACTTCTGAAAAGGTATGTACACCATTCACCCTCCCCATCACTCTAGATCCTCCCCTTCAACCATCATCTGATTTCTTTCGCTTGATACGCGACCGCACCCACGTGCAGTGAACCCTGAGTTGTTTTGGCCTCCGTTACTGTTCTTGCCTTCCGATATTCGCCAAATACACTTGCCCTCCCAGTAACACTCTTTTGAGTTTCACCATCTGCTGGGAAAGCAGCTGCAACCTTCCACCCTCGTCCTGAGACATCTTGTGACAACTGTTGTGAAAGCCTCCACTGACCAAGACCACGCATCTCTCACAGTTCCATCTTTACATTTACTCAACCAATTCACAATCTTTCTCGGCCATTGCCAACCTAATTCAAACATACTCACCATGCGAGTCTCAACCACCACCTCCTCCAAGGAGGCTATTGGTCTCTGCCTTGCCCTTCTGGTCTCTGTTGTCTGCGGTATTCCCTCCATCCTTCCTCGTGATGATGAAGATGGCCTTGGAGGCTTCACTGTGGACACTAAGCCCAACCCTGCCTTCAAGGGTCGCAATGGTACTGCGGCCTACCTCAAGGCCATGACCAAGTACGCCCACCTGGCTGACACTGGTAACGACAAGGCTGCCGACCCTTGTAAGTTCTCTCTTCTATAGAACTAATCGCATCGCCTGATCAGCTAATTGAATCCAACCTCTGATTAGGGGGCGCCCTTACGGGTTTTGTTGAGGCTGATGATCGTGAGTGGCTGTGTCCCATCATGATTGGCACTCCTGGCCAGCTTGTCAACCTGGATCTTGACACTGGTTCTGCTGATCTGTGAGTCCACTCTGCATTATACAATCCTCCTTGCTGCGTTTTAATCACATGCTAACCTGTTTGATCTCCTTGGCAGCTGGGTCTTCACTACCACCTCGGCCACTCACCATACTTCTATTAGAAATCGAAGCGTCTTCAATGTCAACGCCTCCACATCTGCAAAGCTGATGAAGGGCAGCACTTGGATGATCACATATGGTATGGACAAATAGCACATTGCCTTCCGAGGGATCTCCCACTAACAGCGACCAGGTGATGGAAGCTACGCTGGTGGAAATGTCTATACCGACAACGTCCAGTTGGGTGATCTCGTGGTCCAGAACGCCACGGTCGAGACTGCCACTCGATACAGCTCAAACCTCATTGAAGACGATGCTTTTCTGTCTGGCCTCATGGGCCTGGCCATCAACCTGACCACCACCATTGAGCCAGAGGTTAAGGGCGTCACCAACGGAATTCTCAGCCAGCTCAAGAAACAGGGCATCAGCTCCGTTACCGTCGACCTGCAGTACCACAATGAGGGTAAATTCACCTTCGGAAAGGTCAACTCCTCCGCGTATGACGGTCAGATGATGTACCAACCCGTCCTCCCCAACAAGGGCTACTGGGAGATCGAAATGACCACCGTCCGCTACGCAGACAGCGACGAAATGCTGATCCATAGTTGGCCCACCATCGTGGACACCGGCACCTCGCTGATGCTGATGGGCTCTGACGACCTTGTCGACAAGTACTACGCCCTCATCGACAGCTCCGTCTACTCGTATGAGGATTTTGGTTATGTCTTCCTCTGCAACGAGACGTTACCCGACTTCCATTTCGGCTTTACGGACAACTGGTCTGAATATACCGTCCCCGGCCGCTTCATGAACTACTCGGTTGCCACCGAGATTGGTGGCCCGTACTGTTTCGGCGGCATCCAGAGCTCCAACATGGGCTTCAGCATCATGGGCGACGTCTTCCTCAAGGCGGTCTATGTCGACTTCAACATCGCCAGCAAGAGTGTTGGTTTCGCCCACAAGGCTCTCGACGTCTAATTGCCCGAACATGATCGATTTACGTACCAGCATTCTTTCCTGCCTGCCTATTCGCGATAGAGGCTTCAGAGTGGCGTTGATCTTTGATGAGACTTTGCGACAAGAAGAATCATCGTTACCCCCGAGGTTTTGCCTGGTCCCTTTTCATGATGGGAAGTATTAGAAGATAGAAGGGATGGGGTAGGGCTGATAGCCGATCAAACTGGCGACTCAACAACCATTTTTATGGGAAATGCGCGTGGTAGACTTGACTGGCCATCGCTCCTGTATTTTCTTCTGCTTTGTGTTATCAAGATTCTGGGGAAGAGGTAATGAGGCAGGGGATGATGGTTTTACCCGCCAGTTATGGCATGTACAGTACCTAGGTAGTCTAAAATGCAAATTGCCATCTCGCTATACTTGGTTGATTCTTCCTCTTGCTTGTTCTTCTCTCGGTCCGCTGTGGCATCATCTTTCGGTTTGCCAGTGCTCGGTTAAGGCGACGGACGTCTCAGTTCTTGCGACTTCTGCCCATGCGAGCTGTCACCATGAACCAGACTCCTGATTTCGAAGAGGATGGCGCCAGCGATATGCTCATAAATGGCCTGCTTGTGGTGATGTACTCGTGCCATCATGACTTCCATTCTATCATGATAGCATCCTAAGCTCGCGTTCCCCTCAGCCCCTACCACCCGGCCCGAGACAAAATTCACTCAAGAGTGTTGCCAAGCGCCATCCTCCACTCACCATCGACGACGCCACCCGTGTCTCAAGTTGCCATGGAACACACTCCTCATTATTATCACATCCCGCGGAGAAAAGAAAAAGAGCCCGACACCGAGTGAAGGGAACGCCCCAGAAAGGCCTCGAGGTGATTCAAACGTTGCACATCAACCGAGCCTCCTCCCCACCCAATGCATGACAAAATCGATCAATGGTATGGTATGTATGTACAATTCTTCCTGACAGTGCATGACTACTATCTCATACCTTTCCTCATCCCGTCTCTCTCTCTCTCTCTCTCCCTCCCTCTTCGACGTGTTTGGGAACACACCGTTTGATTGACGGTAAGAGACAAGACGGATCGTTTCGCCTACACAGTATCATCTCGTTGTCGTCATACATCTTGTCATCCGTCCCCCCTTCCCCTCCCCCACCAATCCAACACATCGCCAAAGCCTCTCCCTTGTGATAATCCAGGTCGGTGGTGGGGAAAAATGCCAGAAAAATCCTGTGAATTATGAAGAAACACCCCACGCAATACACGCACGCACACACCTCAATCCTGGAGCCTCCCTGGTCCGAACAGATGGCAGTGTTGTTTTTTTTTCCTTCCCCCCTTCGGCTGTGGTTGGTCGTGGGGCGTTGGGGCATATTGATGAAAATACAAAATAGGCTACACAATGGTGAACATGGTCGATCCGGAACGCCGAAAACGAATGGTGGTGGGCTTCGAAAGGCGGTGGCCGATAGGGGAAGACAGCCGAGCCGCGTAAAGTAAAAAGTACCCGCCGTCTATAATGGTAAGGTGCTGGGCCGATTCGAGAAATCGGGCTCGAGAGGATATAGAGACTGGTGTCCCACGAAATCGACGGTCGAACAGGGGTTTCGTGGGGTTGCATCCGGTTCCAGTTGCGATGTCCTGGGCAGCGTGCCGGAAACGCGGGGGGAACCGAAGTCATCGTCGATTCCCTTGTCGTCAAGTAGTGTCGGATCCAGACCAGCCTCCAATTCTCGTCGCCATCTCTTTCAGTCCGAGTTTATTAGGTGTCCAGTTGGTTTGTTTTAATGAGCCTGCTCGCCGTCGCCATCTGGTCCGGGCACAATCACAAAGTCAGCACTTCCATTCTCGGAGCCGGTGGTCCGAATGCTCCTGACAGATCTCGCGTCGGAGTTCTTGTTGACGCTGAGGTGGTAAGTGAGGCTGGTGGTAGGGCTGTTCTGGTACTGGTAGTGACTGCGAAGCTGCTGGGCTTGATGGAGGACGCCACCGGCTTCGGCGCCTCCACCACTACCGCTGGTAGTAGTCATTCGCGGAACCAGGTGCGGGTGACGGAATCGGGGGTATTCTGGGCCAAAGGCCGAGGTGTAAGGGTCTTCAGTAAGAATCTCGTATTCACCTTCACTAGCCGTGGGTGTCGGCGGCAGGGCCCCAGGAACTGCCTGCTGGCTCGCCTTTGCCGTGCCCGGTCGGGACCCTCCATGTTTCTGGTCTGCTTGTGCCATCTGCTGTGCGACTGACTGCTGTCGCTGGGGGATAGTGGTTTGGGGAGCGGGGTTCTTGCCGTTGCGCTTGAGTCGCTCTTCCATCTCCTTGATTCGCCTCTCGAGGGCTTCCAGCTCGGAGGCTCGGGTCTGCACGTTCTGCTTTCTGTGGTGACGTAGGTTAATTGTCAGCGCTATTGTTCCTTTGTTCGCCGGATTGGGAGAAGCGGCATGGGTCCCTTCTTGAGTCGGGGGCATAAGGAAGGGGCAAGCGATTCATGAACATGATATGATCATAAACGACAGGAGGAAGAGGGCATGGCATTGCATTTTGATGATGATAAGGTTGCTTCGTGAATTTGGGTTGTGGTTGGGTTACACACCGTTCTTCAAGCTTTGTGTCGAGTTCGGTGATGCTGTCGTCGATGCGGAAGATGTCCTGCAGCTCTAGGGAGAAGGAGCGGGCGATTGTGCTAAAGACACAGGGGTTAGACCAATTTGTTCATGAACGGGGAGCGGGGGGGGGGGCACTGGACGAGAGTAAGTCGGAATGGAGAGGGCTCTTACGATTGAGGGCGACGGCCATTGGGCTTCCACTCACGATCGAGGGCATCGTCCTCGAGGTCGGCGTTCCGCATCTTGTTGGCGGGCTTGGGAGTGGCGGTCGGCGATGTGGAGGCCATTCGTGCTGATGTTTCTCCGAAAACGTGTATGTATGTGTGATGATAAGTTGAGTTTCTTGGCCAAAGCTGGGGAGTAAAGTATTCGCGGTGGTATATGTTTGTGGGGAATAAATAGAGCACAAAAAGTCGAAGGACTTTGGGGGGGTTTGTTGTTTGTTTGTAAGGGTGGATTGTGTTCAGGTGAAGAAGATGAGCGAAGATCGGGATCGGGGGTATATTGGGATGGATGTGGTTTAAGGTCAGGTACTGTATGTATTGTAAAGGGGAAATTGACCCTCCCACGAGCCAAATGGGTACCTGGGTACCTAGGTACGTTCTCCGTACTTTGTATTATAGCTGCCCAGGTGGTCCAGCTGCCGGCTGCAACTCGAGTCCACTTGGCGGTATCCTCCACACCTGCACATGCGGGAACGCTTCTTTAGGTTCTTCATTAGCTGACCAGGGTGACGTTTAGGCTGGTTTAGGGGGGCCACATTAGGCCGCTGACAGGTGCAGATGCCCTAAATTCAGGGACTTGACAGGGCTCGGCAAAGCAAAACAAAAAAGGGGAACAAGTATCGTGGTCGCGGTCATCCGGAATGAGCACAACACCAACAGCCAGGCCAGTGCCAACTTTTAGTTTTTTGTTTATCCACCACGAGACTCGCCAGACTCGCCAGGACTCCCCGATGATCATCGTCAATATCTCGACAGAAAGGCAGGATGCAACCGTCACCTGGCCAGCAATCTGGTCTGAAACGCTTTCTCGTCCTCCCCCCACCTAAGCAACCCGTGGAATGCACGCCGTTCTTTGACTACGGATTTACACTTTCCGCATCAAAGTCCATATTAAACTGGGCACATGGCATTCGCTAGACTTTCATGCAACCAGCCACTCACTGCCAGTCACTGTCGCTACCAGAGCAAGCGGTCATGATCATCGTCCCTCCGTCCCTTTCAGCTTCTACACAGTACTGTAACTTGAGTATGTACTCAAATCAAAGCTGATCTCGACACACATTGACCACACATCCATCCCCCTTCCCCTGGGTCCTTCCTATACAGTAAGCCTGCGACCGCCGCTGACATGCTTGATCGAACTCAGCCGTCCAGCGCCCAGCCGCATCGACTCGTTCTTTGATTGCCATCTATCAAATGCATCCCCCTGTTTCAACTTGATCTTCCTCTCCGTTTGGATGTCACTTACCGGTACCGTGTAGACATCACGGAACGAGACCATGCAAGTAACTAATGATGCCCAGGAATGATCAGCCTTTGGTCCACCTGCTTTGGTGCTCGGGTCCTCGCTCTGCCTGGAACAAACAGACCCGTCGCCATGGGTAACTCGTCGTGACCATGTTTTTGGTCACTCAGGCAACGTCCCCGGGTCACTTGAGGCCTGAATCTCTGAAAAAGGTAATAAGATGTACACCAGGGACTGCCTGTCAGTTCTTGTTCATGGTATGGAGGGAATTGATGATATCGTAGGATCGATGGAACGGCCCCACGGACATTTTAGCCAGGAACCACTTCAAGATGTAACCGTCATTTGCACAGACCCGCTGCTTATTTCCAAGTTCATTTCTCGCATCCGGGACGCGCACGCCCCTTTTTCGACCCCGTTCATCAACAGATGTTCGAATTGAAGCATTATGTTTCTGATCATAGGGCTGGATGGCTCGCAGCTCGTTCAAACAAGTTGAATGCTATTCGTCTCCGGGGTCTAAGTGACTGCAGCCCACGTGGGATTCACTTCATGGATGCGAAGACAAGCGAAACTTTGCGTCCTCGACATTGGCAAGGGTATGTAACAGTCTTCATCATTTATTTGACTTCAAATGGATAGATCATAACCCTTGCAACCTACCTGGGTGGGCATGGCTCTGGTGGACGTCCTCTTCTTGCACCATGTCTACATTGCATAACAAGTGCCTGGGTAATCGAAGAGATACAAAAATAGTTCTCCTCAATCCGCACAGTGCTCCTCCACCAGTTTGTTCCCGCATCGGCCTTCTTTCTCTCTGTCATTGAAATAGCCCCTGCTCTGCAACAATTCTGGCCCGCATTGGAGATTCGCAACACTAGTCTTGATATACTAGACCAGGTCATGATTCCAAGACGATTTTGTCGTGCTCACGTCACATGCCAGCATCGCCGTCTTACCCGTCAGCAGAGGATGGTTAATCATCGTTTGTCCATACGACTCATCACCGTTACTGGCCTCTCAACGCATGTCCCGTCATAGATCTGGGCATTCAGTTCTCCAGAGGGACTCCAGTCCAATAGATCTTTACTTTGAATGTTTTTTTTTCTTCATGTTTCGGAAAAAGGCTTGATGTCTCGGCAGTTGCGGAAGTCGAGACTCCTGGGAAGCCGATTGGGCTCCTTACACACGACTGGCGTGAGGCTCTCGAGTCTGTTTGAAAACCCCGAGGCCACGGTCGAGGGACCGCTCCGAAGTAGGCTTGTTCGGTCATGTGTGGACTAGGATGGCAGTACGAGGACAACTTGTTCTGCATGTCCTTTCCAATCGTAAGGGGTCTGATCGTCTCTCTCTGGGTATCGCCATGATGGCAGAAGTGGGCTAAGGTGCATTACCGCACAACAACAGTATCCTCATCATAGTACACGTCACAGACCCGAATCCATATGAGCATTCGTGGTTATTGATGTGTTGGCCGTCAAGAATTCCCACTAGTACATACATACAACAGAAGCACCCCCTATAGTGGTTGGGCACAACAAAGTCATAGAACGGAGGCATAGAAGACAGATGGAATGAATGTTGAACCAGACTCTCCTCATTTGTTGAGAGGGGGGCGGGTTCCAAGGGTCAATAATGTGAGCATAATGAGGTATTAGACATAGGCAACACTTGGGTGCTTATATATGCTTGTGATATATCGTAGACGAGAGAGAACCCGAATGCTCGGTCGGATTAACACCACCTTAAACTTAAAACCAATGGAGGGTGTGATAGTTACCTAAGGTGGGTTGTCTTCAAAGTGTAAACTGGCTGGCTGGCTGGCTGGCTGGAATACCAACAACCTTTGTTTGAAGGTTGATCAACCCAAACAATTTTGGTCGGAACTAGCCGAGGTCGGCCACCCCGGCTATATTGTACATTGGTACATGTAGTATAGCCGTACCTGCCTAGGTAGGTGGTGTACCTATGTACCCAGGATGTTCCTTATCTTATCGCCACCTGTGCATCGGCCTGTCGGCCCAGTCGGCCTGCAACTCCAAGGCCAACAAAGCAACAAAGCGCAACATAGCCCAAGGAAGGCGCGGCCGGCATTCTGTCACGTGCTAAGAAAAGCCCAGATCGCGAACTTCAGCATCGCAGTCGCAAACGGCAAACAGCCTCGATATCCACATCCAACCCCATGACATCATTCAAATAGCCATCAGATCTGTTCTGGGTGTTGGATTGAAGCCATTCGTACGAGTTTACCCCGTGTCCTGGCGCGTTTTGGTCCATGAAAAAGCGACTCGACTGCTAACCACGCGAAAGGCGCGCGCAGACCGTGGCGCCCCTTCATCTATTGTTGCAGCGGCGAGACTCCCCCCTCGGTGAATGGGGAGGAGGAATCTGGGGGATGATTAACGCGACATCTTATACCCCTCTCGAGTCGCTATTGTTATTCACCTGGATCCGGACCCAAGGCCTTGATGCCTTCGAAGCCGCCGCCTTTCCCAAGCTCTCCCACCATCTTATCAATCACGACTCCGTCAAGCAGGACCCCACTTATGATGCGTCGCGACTGAACCCCGACTCGCTTCAGGAGCTCTTCCTGCATCTACTGCAGGAAGAGCTGAAGGATGAAGCCGTCGCCCACCAAGAAGTTGCTCCTGGCGATACGCCGCTCTCGCCCAACAGCAGAAAACGAAAGCGTCCTGGCTCGGCGGCTCACATAAAGACTCTACACGAAGCGCGACAACATGCACACAGGCTACCCGATGCTGAGGCCAGGCTCTACACAAGATACAAGGAGAGGACGGCGCATGAGTTATGGGAACAGGACCAGGAGTTGCGCAGGCTCGAGGAGGAGATCCATCAACTAGAGCAACAGGAGAGACATGCAGTCGAGGCGAACAACCAGCGCAAGAGCACCAGTGCTGCTCCAAGTGCTGCTCCCAGTCCTGTGCGAGAACCGAGCCGTCCACCGAGCGCTCCACAGCCTGGCGACGCCCAGAGAGCGATCCGGCAACCTAATGGGACGTCTGGTTCGCCTCTACCACCACCTACACCACTTCAGAGTATCGCGCCGAATAACGCCGGACCGCTGCCACCTCGACAGATCTCTCCAATTCGACCAGTTGGAGCCCAAACTGGGCCTCAGCCGCCCGTTCAGTCTCCGGTTTTGCACCCAGGTCCGTTCTCTCAGGGTGCTGTTGGAGCTCATGGTTCTCCCAAACCACCAAATGCTCCTACGCCGGTCCTGCAACCTCCACAGGGCTTCCCTCCTTTGTCGCCTCATCCGGGCCAGCCGCTGTCCACCACCCCACCAACATCCGACGTTCTGCAGAGACCGGACAGTGCTCTGAAACCAAGGCCTCCATCTCAGGCGCCGCCGACTCAAGTGCCCGTGCAGGGGCCCCTCAAATGGGAACCTCCATATCAGCCACTCCCGGTCCTACAACAGCAGAGACCGCCTCACAACATACCGCAGTTTCCGCCGCCCAAGGGACAGCAACATCCGCAGCAATGGAGCCCACAGCCGCCGTTGCAGTACCCACCCCCTCAACAGCTTCAGCCTCCACATCAACAAGGCTATGGGCAGCAGCAAGGGCCCCCAACACCACGACCAATTCTGGTCGCGCCGCAACCAAGTGGACATGCGCCTCCTCCACTACAGCCTGCGCCTATGAGAGCCCATTCGGGATCGCCAGCTCCTCTGCAGCAACAGCGGCTTTCACAGGGACCTTCACCTTTGCATGGTCATGCGCGCCCACCACAGCCGCCTTATCAACATCAACATACTCAACAGGTCTTCCAACCACCGCAGCCTCTGCCTCATCAGGGCAGGTTCGTCCCGAATGTATCATCGACGCCCCCTCCCGTCTCACCCGCCAATGTAGCACCACAACAATGGCAGAAGCCAGGGACACCTACCCAACCGCTCCCCCCAGGACCCCCCCAGGGTCAGCAGCCGGCGACATCGGTCCATCCCCTTCCGTCCACGTCACATGTGCCACCTTATAACTCACCTTATCCTCAACCTCCTCGACCAGCAGCCGTACCGCAACACGTTCTTCCGCAGCCTGTCGGTACTTCTGGCACAGGAAGTCGGCGTCCACATCCAATCCTCCCGCACACCCCAATTACGAAACCTCCTGGTTTCCTCGGCCCGCTCGGCAGCGGTACCAGATGGAAGACAACTCAACCGACACCGTCTACTCCAGGGCCCAGTGTCGGCGAACTAGCAAGTCCCGCCTTTGAGCCCCTTAGCCCGGTCCTGCAAAGTGCCAGCTTACCAGCGAGTTCGGCCCAGCCATCACCCACCAAGCCGTCGAAACCATCGGACGCCGATGCATCAAGCGCCAAGAAGTTAGCGAGAAGGCCTCGTAGCACACAGCGTGGACTGGACGCCCGCGAAGGCTCCCGCCAGAGAAGAACATCATCCGTTGCGTCGACACGTGCGGCTAATCTCGAGGTAGACCTGGAAACTGTCACCAAAGTTAAGCGTGAGGAGGCAACTCCCAGACCGCTCGAAGAAGCGGGCGATACCACTGCTGACGAGAGTGTCTCTGGTCGGCGTCAGCCGCAATCTCCTCGGGCGGCGCGGATACCCGGTAAGCGCAAGCGTCAAGACTCGACGGCGTCCGACCACTGGGCAGCACCTGAGCATCGGCCCAGGGTGCCTCCGCCTCCACCAGGCATCCCTACTCATGTACTGTGGACTCGTGGGTTCCCTCGGGTCAGTGTCTCTACCCTGGACCAAATCTCGGGCCACAAGCATGCGAACATGTTCTCCCATCCTATCCGCGAGCGTGACGCCCCTGGGTACAAGACGATTGTCCTGGGCCCAACCGATCTGAAGTCCATCCGGGCCGCAATCACCGCGGGGAACAAAGCAGCTGCTACCGCCGCCGCCGCACTTCCAGGAGGCGACCCTGGCACTACTAGTGTCTGGCTCCCCATCAGCGAGGAGCTCGTACCCCCACGCGGCATTATCAACAGCTCGCACCTCGAGCGCGAACTCGTCCACATGTTCGCCAACGCCATCATGTACAACCTGGACCCGTGCCGCGGGCCGGGCCCGGCCTTCATGAAGGGCAGCGGCCGCGGGGGCAAGGGCGCCAACGAAACCCACGCCCACGGCCAGGGCGGTCACGGCGGTGGGGCCGATCCGGGCTTCATCGGGTACGCGGTCGACGAGAACAGCGTCGTCAACGACACCCAGGCCATGTTCGCCGAGGTCGACAAGCTGCTCATGGAGCTGCGCTCTACCGAGGCGCAGTCCGGACCCGTGCCGTTGCCCCCCGGGGCCGTGCCCGCCAGCGAGAGGCTGGCGAGGGTGGCCCCGACTGCCGTGGCCCTGTCGGTGGAGACGCCTGCTTCGAACTCTGGGGGTGGCGATGGGGCCGATGACGAGGTTGAGGAGCACCACACGGACCGCGAGGTCGAAGGGACTGGTGGTAGCACGGTCAAGAGACGGCGGATTGGTCGTGGTTGATGTGAGACTGATATGATACGTTCCGTCGGAGGGGCAGTCAAAGGGGACATGCCACCTTTGGCTATGTATAGGGCTCAAGATCAGGACAACCAAACTTGATAGATGGATGATGGCCTGATGCATAGTTGCATCTCGGGGGGCAAAGAAAGTTTGACGCGCCCCACGCGAGTAATTGCTTGTCGGTATATGTACAAATAAAGTTACCTGAATTTGACAGCGAGGATATGGAGGCAGAGACGTCTCCACGACACTGCAATCATTTACAATCATTGATGGACAGGGCTGTATGTACCGCACACATGACTTGTCAGATTGGTGCTTGAGGCGTGATCTTGATGGCGTATTGCATCTTTGAGTGCTCACAAGTAGTCAAGCCGACTTGGTCGTGCCGGACAGCTGGAGAAACACCGCCTCGCATTACGCCAGTATAGTGACCTATCAAGCCCACCAACCCAATGGTTGATCATACATGTGTCGTGGTGCATCCAAACAGCACCGATTGGGACCTGTCCTTCATGGGAATCTCAGCCTCGACGGCCTCCTGAATACCACCAGCGGCCGGTCCTCACAGCCGAGGGCCCTCAAGTCGAGCAGCTGCTACTTGCGGATTGCCGGTTGCTTGGCAGTCCACGGGTAGAGCCATCAATGCCTACGAGGTGATGGACTAACGATCCCTTGGGATTTGATGTCTCATGAAGAGTCGGGGACTGTCTCGAAGGGCCCAGATGCATCCGAATGTCCAAGGGGGTCTACAGATCCTCAGCTAGAATTGAGTGGGCATGTGGGAACGGCTTCGACCCGAACCGGATCCTACAGAACATCTAAAGTTTCAAAAGGTCTGCACATTGACACTGTATCACAATTCAGGCACACAAAATAAGGATGAGTGGAGTCGGTACTGAAGAGCACTAGTATTTGGTTCTGCGAATCTGGTACTTGGAAGCCCAGGCCAATGCCTGACATAAAGGCTCCAAGGTCGCAAGGTATCGTAGATCTACCTCACAACGGAAGGTTCCGACCAGAGAGTTTGGGTACGCCTCGCGTGGCGAAAACCCGGTCTTGTCTTGGCCTTGCCTTTGCACACACGCAGAGATGGGGTGGCTGGCTTGAGGTCCGATCACCACAGCTCCGCATGTATCTACGCACAACTCCTTCGAAGTGCTATTCCCTCCCAACGCGATACCACACTTGTAAGACTACCAGGCGCACATATTCAAATGCTTTACGCCTGCTATAGGAACGAGAAGATGACCAGGGAATACGTTCATGAGTTCATTGTATGCGGCAGATTTGGAGCTGAAGGTGATTCAGCAGTCATGTATCAGATGCTGAAGGCGATCTGCATGCAACGCTGAAGACGGTTCGTTGCGAGACTCGGAAGGCAAGAGATGAACAACCTAGTAAGGCTGCTCACGGCTGGAGCCCTCGCGCTCTGTGATGAAACGTTAGTTATGTTGCCAACTCGCATCTCGTCGCAAATTTCAGGGTATAGACTTACCACCGCGCCACTGCCTCTCACCACCGCTGCGCTCACCACCGTCGTAGCGACGTCCGGAGTCGCGGTACTGGCCACCGCCACGGCTGAAGCTGCCACCGCGGTAGCTGCCACCTCCCTCACGGTCACCACGGCCGCCGAAGCCGCCACCGCCACCACGGCCACGGCCGAAGCCGCCACGGCCGCCACCACGGCTGAAGCCACCACCACGACCGCCACCCTCACGAGCGGTAGCCTTGTCAACGCGGATGTTACGTCCGTCGAGCCTGTGCGTCATCGAGTCAGTTGGGGTTACTTCATATCGATCAAGGGCAAGGGGTGTTAGCTTACTCAGAGTCGTTCATCTCAGCGATGGCGGCATCAGCGCAGGACTCAGCGGTGGCGCCCTCCTCCTGGGTCTCCTCGAACTGGACGAAACCGTATCCACGGCTGCGGCCGGTCTCGCGGTCCTTGACAACGAACTGCGAAAACCATCAACATTATAATTCGATCGGCAACCGACAGCCAGATGCTGCGGCAAGGGAAGATGTACTAACGGCGGTCTCGATCTTGCCGTACTTCTCGAAGTGCTCAGTCAGGGACTGCTCGTCCGTGGACCAAGAGAGGCCTCTGGGATGGGTGTTAGCACAGGCCAAGGGAGATTGAACAGCTCTTGGAGAAACTTACCCGATGAAAAGCTTAGACATGGCGATAGAGGTTGCTGAGAAGAACCTGGTAGATGATTAAAATTTGGATGTCCAGGCAAGCGCAACCTGAGAAGGGAAGTCTTGATATCACGAGTTTCGCAGCGAAGTAATGATTTGGGGCAAATGGACGTTGGAGCGGATAGATAGATGGGAAATGAAGTCTTGAGTGGCATTGGTGAAGGAGTGACAGCTGTAGTCTACATATATGTAGGGTAGCGCGAGACTGGCCATTGTGCAATCTCAGCCCTGTCAGGGCGTTGTGTTTTTTTCTTCGCCACCCAGACCTTCGACAGATACAACGATATCGACGAGGAAAAGGAGACAGAATTGCCCCATCGAAAGCAGGGCAAAAGGCAGATACAGCAAGTGTAGGAACAAGGGAAATGATTTAGGAAGCTTCTAAGACTTGGATCGCGAGAGAATCAATCATGACCCCCGCGTGTCCGCGTCGAAGGCTTCGCACAGCCGCGCGACAAATGGATTTGGACTTGGGTTGGGAGGTGTGGACGCCATTTACCTGGGGGTGGATGCGGCGAGAGTAGTGGCTGAAGCAAAAGTTCGCGTTGCAATGGATCGAATAAACATTCCGAGAGGTCGAAAATTGAGGGAATTGGGAATAGTTGATGGACGAGATGGTCTATCAACTTGGAAGATTGTGTGGTGAACAGCAGGAGGAGGAAGGACAGGAAGGAGCAGAGGGGGGGACGCGGGACAATCATAAAACTTTTTCCCACGTCCCCTAGCGCTGCGCGTCTGTTGCTGACTAACCAACTACCAGCTGCCACCACGTGCCTGTGCCAAGGCAAAGCCAAGGACAATCAAGGCAAAGCTACGTAGCCAAAATTACAGCCAGACTGTCCACCCTGGTTGCACCTGGTGCACAATCCACCTCCACGGCTATCATCCGCCCAGGCTGCCAGGCTGCCAGCACACCTGGATTAATACAACATATTTAATATATGATACAGTGACGTCGTACCGAGCAAGGTGGCCCAGCATCACATCACATGATTACTTAAGTACAATGTCATCCTCGTCCCCGAACACAATTGCCTTACGTGTACCTACGCACATTGCCAATCCGTCGGGCCTGGATTTCCGCGACACGTTCTTCTTCACAGGCCCGAAATCGGACCTGCCCTCACCTTCCAATGTCCTGAAACGATAGGCACGCACTCCTGCCGGGCGTGGATGTGGTCCTCGTAGTGCCATCTACGAGGAGCTAGGACTCGTTGTCAAGTTTGGACAGCCCCCTTACGTTCATCTGGACGATGCCCTTACTATACGAGCCCTATAGCAAGCCTTTCCCAAGCGCGAGGTTCCAGTTCCTGAGGTGTTTAGTTGGAGAGCAGAAGGCGAGAAAATTTATTATCTACATGAGCCTTATCCCAGGCGCGCCTCTAGATGAGGTATGGGCCTCCCTCCCAGCGGCGGAGAAGCAGTCGATATGTAAAGACCTTAGCACAATCCAGACTCAACTCCGACGGCTTAGACCAGGATCCGGAGAGAGCTTCATCAGTATATATTCATTCGTTAAAGAATTTATCGCAGATCCCGCGGTTCTAAGCTAATAAAAGAATCAAATCAGGGTCAATCACCCGGGGCCAAGTTTACGATCAACTGTCCCGTCATGACCGCCTTGCTAGGAGAGTAGGCACCTGGGGCCATTCGCGACCACTAAAGAGTCCAATGACTGGCTTCTAGTCGCAGCACTACCAATTTGGCCAACGTTATCGGAGGAGTACGAGGACCCCTACCGATATCTTCTCCCGGACAATGATCATATCTACTTTACACATGCAGATCTCCATCTGGGCAACATTATGGTCCTGAAATGCGTGGGAGCTCCTCCGATAATAACCGGCGTTATAGACTGTGAGGAGGCAGGCTGGTATCCGTCGTATTGGGAATACTGCAAAATAGCATTAGCTGTGCATGATTATCATGAAATTTTCACCTCAGAGTACATTGATAACATTGTGTCACGGAGATGTGAGTATGAGGTCACTGTTGTAAATGAGTATTGGTCATACCATGGGTCTATATAGCATGATTACATATTTCGGTCGTCGAATTCCGTATCTTCTCACATCAGCGAAATGATGCATAGGACTAGGTACGCCTGCATCATCAGGCAGACCAACTGGTGATCCATATGGTTCCAAAGGTTTCAATTACTGGATACAATTCTGGAAAGGACCTCGGGACCAGATGAACAATACACTCACACCTGTTGGGAAGCGATAGTCAGTATTAGGACCCGACTTGTACACCTGCATCCACAGGTTTGATAACTCTCACTTTCATATCGTTGATAAAGCCTAACCGCCTGCCACCGGCCATGGCCATCGCACCCTCCTACACGGCCCCCTGGATCATCACCTATCACACCTCACTTATATGATTCTAGAATAGTCCCTTGTTGTAGTCAACCACAACGGCCTTTTCCAGCTTTGGTCCACCCAGGGCCTTGAAGGAGTCGTGAGCCGGGTCTTTGAAGACGTAGTAGTCTCGGTCCTCGGTATTTTCAAACTCGACCACGAAGGCATACTCGAGGCCATCCTGAATGCACCAGATCAGATTAGCCACGAGACTGAACCAAAGGCGCATTCCTTAGCACGCCGAGGGTTGTGACCTAGGAAGGCTTACGTTGATTCCCTCTGGGGAGTTGTTCTTGCCGCCCGTCAATGATTTGATGTAGGGCTTGCCTGTCTCGGGCCCGAGGCAACGGTCCTTCAGTGCAAGTACCTCGTGTGCCACCTGTTGTATGTAACCGAGTCAGCTCAGTCTAAAAGTCCTCTTGAGTCTGGACAGAGGTAACGCACATTCTGTTTGTCGCTCTCGCTGGTGCCTTCTTTGAATTGAAATTGCACGATGTGGATAACTCCTGTGTCGCCCATTGTGGCGCCTGACGATTCGCGCGTGGATAGAGTGAAGTAGGTGATGATCAGGACAGAGACAAAAATCGCAAAGAGACGCCAGGTGGAAGGGGTTGCCATGGAACACCGATCAGGCTGCTGGTGAGGGAGCAGTAAGGAGAGGCAGCTGCCAGCTGGAGGGGTTTATGGAGAACGGTCGTTGCTAATAAAAGAGACGCAAGCGATATGCAGGTAAGTGGAGCAGTCGGTGGGCACCCTGGAGACAAAGCAATTGTTTCTCCAATACGTATACGGCTACCCACAACATTCGCTACCTCTGTAGATCCATGTAGAGTATAAACAGCTAGTCTGTGCATCTTTATAACTACCCTAGGGTAATCGACTGAAATCAACGAAGTCTCCTTGCTCAACGATTAATTCCGGAACTCAACCTACGGGGAGATGGGACGGCAGGGTAGGAGGGTAGTTGCCCGCAGGTGCATACTTATGTACGTCCAACGGTACCCAGAAACATACGGAATTGCTCACAAACTGTAGTGCAGACCTACGTATATAATGTGCACAAGGCTGGGGTGTAGGCTTACATACTTAGGTACTTAAGATACTTGGATAGGTACAGTGGGTGCACCATATATAGCATACCCATATATAGCATAAACCCTATCTATAGCATATAGATACCTTGGATCTTAAAATTTAGGTGTATAATACTATATATTTAGCATATATCATATAGCATACTAATTCCTAGAAAATGCTATATAAGGGGCTAATTTATAGTAGCGGGAACCTAAAATTTCCTACCTAATCCCCTTGTTTTTTAGGGGAGGGTACTCCCCTAGGGGCCTGCTAGAGGTCTTAAGACCCCGGGTTAGCCGGGGTTAGGGTTACATACCCCCCTTATTGTTCAGGGGTAGGGTTAAACCCTCTTTTCTCTAGTTAAGGTGGTCTGTGCAGCGGCCTAGATATAGCATATGGACCCTATATAGCATATGGAAGGCTTGGATGGGCCGTATGCTATATGTGGTGCACCCACTGTATAGGACATGGTATTCTGTCCCAGTGATCGCTGTCACGCACCATAACCTCCCTTGTAGACAAATTAGGGTACCTACGTAGGTGGGCCAGACTGACTACATACTTAAGTATGTACCTAAGTACTTAAGATGGAAGCCGCCAACAAGATTCATCGCTTTTCTGTTAACCTGGAGAGCGACCTGTTTGTTCGTGACAGCTCCAGGAAACCAGAATCACGCTTGCGGAAAACATGGGGATTTCGGTCACTGTGAAGTACCAAACTTACCGCCTGACCTCGAAAATCCACTAATCACGGGTTCTGTCTAGGTTGTCTTTACTCTGATAAGATCGAAACTGTACTCTATGACTATCAGGTCCGTTACTAAGAAGAAAACTCCATTCAATCTGGCGTTCCGGGGTTATCGGTGGGAAGGTCACCTGCTCGAGACGTGCCCTGGTTGACTTACTGTTTGTTACCATTTCTCCACAGATTATTGCATCATTTTGCCCTCGATCAATTGATCACTTTCTCGCATCTCAGCGTCTCGACTTTTAATAAGCATGTGTCTATAACGGCCGTTCAGGAATGGTCCACCATAGGCCATCCCTGAGTCCTAAGCTGCCTCGCTGACCTCAAGGCGCGGGTGATGGTTCTAAAAGCATTGATCGTGTGTTGTATCGCGTAGTCCCTCCATAATTATGGACGGTGTTGTGAGAACCCCGGGACGAGCTGGAAAAGGGTGCGGAACCCACAGCACAACACAGGCATGTCACGTATGTGACGCACTCAGGCATATGGAGACATTACCCAGATATCTTTCGATTTCACTCGCTCACTTGAACAACACATGCCAAGGCTTTATCACAGCGATGTGGCATAGCAGGTTGAGCAACTGTGGACAATGTCTCCAACAAGATTTCATGCTCTGTGTGCCCGCGTGCGCAGATTCTCAATGTAAGCGAAGTTTAGCTCTATACAGACCATGCACCATATCGGGAGTATGAACGCCACCTTGGCTTGACTTGACATTCGGGCTTGTGTCACTGATAGTATTTCATCGGATACCAAAAGAATGTCTACTATCAGAACTCCAGCCGACTCCTCGAGCATCACTTGGGGCCTTCTTGGGTGTTGTTGAACTGATTCATTTCGTTAATATGAAAAGACTACTTGGAAATTGGCTTTATATGATCTCTGTGCAATGTTCTATTGTGAGAGGCTTGAGCAATACAAGGCCTAGGCATAGAAGTACCTACCAAAACTATCCTAGGGTAGGTTTTGAGGAGTGCTTACCTAGGTACTTCATGGGTATCATATCACACTTGCTACCTAGGTATGCACAACTGCTGCTGCCGCCAGTAGTTCGCAAAGCGTGGTAGAAATCGAGTGTGGTTCTGTTGTGAAGAGTTAGAAAGAAGTATAAGTGTATGCACAGATGTGCCCCATAATTCTAGAATCTATAAGACAGGGTACTATGACATTTGTCAACAGTTAAGACATCGAAGGCAATGCAGTCCCATATATTCTTTGGGAAGCTAAGGGGACTGGGTTAAAGTTTCCATGGAATTTCAAAAGCCCTGAACAGTGTTATGTTGAGCTCTCGTTTGTACAGCGCGCCGGACGTGCTTACCTCCTACACGTGGCAACGGTTATATCAACCTTGGAACATCTAACCGTGACGCGCCATCGCCCGTTGTTGACCAGAAAAGTCCCCACCAACCGTTTTTGAGAAAGCACTTGTTTGCACAGACAACTCCCACCCTAATCTCTTCTTCTCAACTCGATTGTCGAAGACAGCAGGCCGTAGCCATGTATACCGCCTCACCTGGATCTGCGGGCGACAAACCCCTCCGGTTCTTGAAGTTCCCGCCCGAAATTCGCAACAAAGTGTACGCCAACCTCCTCTGTTCATTCGGAGAACAAGAGGAGCAACCTAAGGACGAGGAAGAGCATGAAGTCGTGATAGAAACAGACCAAGTCGGAAATTTGGCTCATACAGCCATCTTGCTGGCCAACCGGCAGATTCACCACGAAGCCAAGGACGTGATGCTCAGGCAAAACCAGTTCGTCCGCATCTTCATTCGCGATATCAGGGCTCCCAAATATCCAGGACGAATAATAGTGCACTCTGCCTTCCCTGCCCAGGACCCCATCGTCAGGAACTTCAAAGGTGCGGTAATGTCGTACTACGTGAAGGACAAGTACGGTACACAGACAGAACACTGCTGTCGTTGCCACGGCATGGCTTGCGACCTCATAGTCCTAGCGAAGGATCTTGATGGGTTTCTTCGGGCTTTTGCTGGCCCAGACAACCACCTGCCATCATTACCCACGAGCACAGAGAATTGCATCATCCTACATGATCCATTCAAGATATCAACAAACCCGAACTACGACCTGGTCAAGTACCAGAGGAGTCTTCTCCAGCCATTCCAGAACCACTTTAGTGGCTTCACCAAAGTCGAGATCAAAGGCAAAGTCGGCAAGGAGCTCGCCAAGGCTGTGATGAAAGATATCATGAACGAGGTACTCCCAGTTCCCGACATGTTCCTAGAGGAGGTAACGAACCTGAAGAACAAGGGCAACAACTTCTTCCGCGAGGGAAGATCCCTTGACGCACTACGAATGTGGCGGTGGGGTATTTTCAAGCTTCTCCGCCTTCGATACAGCAACATGTGGTCCAGGATCGGGGGACAACTAGGTGTTGAATTCCTCGATTCTCTTGCACAACTCTACTTTACCTTGCACAGCAATGCAGCCCAGCACTGCCTTCAACATATGCATAAACTCCACGAGGACTCCGAGATTATTCTTACTGATCTCTCCATCGTTGAGTGCAGTGCCCATTATGCGATGATGGCTGGAGAGGTATTTGGATCCACTTGGCAGCCGTCTGCTCGGCAAGAGGCCAAGGTTGTTTTCAGATATGCACAGGCTGCTCGCCTCGCCGGTGAGTTAGCCTTGGCGCATTCGTTGATCGGGACTGCTTTGGATTTGCAACCGAACGACCACTCTATTGTGCGGGAGGCCGCGGAAATCAGAAGGAGATGGTTGCAGATGAATGTGGATGTTCAGAGCGGATGAGATGTTTCTATCTGGCCTAGGGGTACAAAGGTCAATGTTGTTGCCGTGAATATTGGCATCTAGCAACTCTGAAATTGGGGGAAGAGGAAAGACTAACGATATTGAGGTTGTTACTGAGGATCAATCAAATCATGTGTACTACTTGAAATCCACCTAGGTGGTTCATCAGATATCTAAGTACCTAGGTAGGTAATCACTGGGTAAGGATGGTAAGGGATGAGGTCTGTAGGTACGTACCTCGGTAGTTGTCCAACTAAAGACTTCACCGCCTGCCTAAAGTCGCTGCCCTCATTTTGCCCTTTTTCTCTCCAAATCCTTGACTTATTTTTTGGAGCGTCCGGGATGTGCCCCTCTCAACGCCACTCCTTCCCGACTTCCACTTGCCACTTGAACCAATTCCTTGCTCAACATCCACCGCAGTTTAATTATACCAAGCAGTGAAACCTCAAAGCAAGCATCGCCAAAATGTCTGAAGAAGAGGATATCTCCGTCTACGACGAAGTCGAAATCGAAGACATGACCTACGACGAAACCATGCAGACTTACTATTACCCGTGCCCCTGCGGCGACCGCTTCGAGATTGCGCTGGCCGATCTACAGGACCAAGAGACAGACATTGCCGTGTGTCCGAGTTGCAGCCTTATGATACGGGTCATTTATGAGGTGGTAAGCACCCGTTGTGCTTGATGCGACTGCACTGCCTTCTCCCAGTGTCTTGCGCGCCAGAGAAGTAGGCTGGAGAGTAGGGGGCCAAACACTCTGGCGCGCGGGAAACAGTGTAACGGTGTGCCATATGTGACGAAAACATGAACATTGTTGGCTGACGAGTGTATTCGTCTCTGCGCGACAACAGGACGATCTTCCCAAACCCGACGAGCCAGAACCCGACACCGAGCCCGCCGACGAGCAACCTGCTCAGGTTCCTGTTGCCGCCTGAATGAAACGCGACCACGGCCTCTCCTGAGGCACGAGCCACATGAACAGCAGGCGTCGCGCGGCGAATGGAAGTATCACGTCGGCTGTAATGGTCGCCCAGAACAGTTGAACCCTGTCAAGGACAAGACACTAGTTCAGATGCAGAACGCGGAATACAGTAGCGATGCAGCGCAACGGGGGTGAAAGAGGTTGGTCCTGGTTGGGGGCGCTTCCAGCAGATGACTGCGATGCCCACCAACTGTCGACTCTTCGTCAAACATCTGTCGCAAGGAGGGGCAGGGGGTTTGCCTCCTGGCTTCAACGTCACAGCCGCTGCCGGGCAATGTGTGGCAGGGCTGTACAACCTTTCGTTGAAGCCAAAGGAGAAGAGGGGACGAGGAGACATGAAGTTCGGCAAATCGAGTGAGGATGCTGGGAACCTTGGAGGCTGCCAAGGGGTACCCATGCGAGGAACAGTGAGCCCTCCGCACTGGTTCCGTTGACGGGCATTGCGGTAGGACGTGGAAGCACCGTCCTCAAGACGTGACTCAAATCACGCATATTGGGTCAAGCCGCGGCAGGAGTCAAGATGATCTCGGATGGTTGATGCAATGCTATTCTTCACAGATCCTGTCTAGATTAGGGCATTATCCCGTAGATGCCTCCTAACAATGCGATCAAGTTCCCAGAGCCCATAGCATTCAGCTTCAACTCCATTACCCGTATCCCAAATACCCTCAAGCCGTCCATAGATCAACCCTTTCCCAACTATCCCTCAGCGATAGTTCGAATAATCCCGTTGAAAACTCCCGTGCCTAATGCCCGCCATGCATGCAAAGTCCGCTTCAAGTCCGCGTAAAAGGTATCGTAGCCCACCACATAAGAATAAACCATGACTCGTGAATCCCACAATGGAGCCTCAAACATTCGAGGCTCGCGGGAAGAGAAAAAAATCAAGAAGAAAACAACCCAATCATTAAAAACCCTTCAGACCCGTAAAACAACCCATATTCCTGGGCTGTGGAGTGGCTCGTTTGCCGCTCACTCAAAGCAGGCAGAGCGATAACGCGAAGAAGACGACGAGCCCCAGCATGCTGCTATCCCCAGCCAGCCCCTCGCTGGCCGCCGCATTGGTCGGGACCACGGTCGGCGAGGAGGTGGTCGCCGTTGCCGTGGTTGTTGCCGTGGACGTCGCCGTGTCAACGGACGACGTGCTCGTTGAGGCGATGGTGGGTGTCACCGTTGTCTCTGTGGTGCCGGAGGAGACGGTGCCGATGGCCTTGGTCAGGGTGAAAGATGCCGTCGAGTCCGAGGTTGCTGATGTTGATGGGAGTGTGGCGGAGGTGTCATCTTTTGCTGCGGCGGAGGTTGCGGCGCTGGCGGCGGCGAGGAGGAGGAGGAGGGAGGAGCGCATCTTGGAGGAGGATATGTGGATATGTATATAGGGTTGGCTGGTTGATTGTTTGGCTGATTGCGACGGCAGAAGACCACGGTTGACGACTTCTTGGCCCCTGTGTGCAGCAAAACGGTTTGTTTGTCGGTGTTGATATCTAAAGAAACCCAAGAAGCCTCAAGAAACCCATGCGATGCGGATGATGTGTTTCTGGGGTTCTCCCGTCAAGGGCCAAGACGGGCAGATCGGAGGCTTATTATTATTGTTGTTATTATTATTATCAATGCTCCTTGTGGAGAGGTACCAGGCGGAAGAGGGCCCCCCTCTCTCCAGACTCCCACTTGTTTTTGGTGTCACTCGGCTCTTCTCTCACCACAGGCAAACCTTCAAAAAATGAAGGGCAAGTGGACATTGTGGAGCAGCAGAGGGAAACCAAAACCAAAACCAAACAAGCGGCCAACCGTCAGACTGGGCTCGACCCGCCGCTTGTGGAGCCTCAGAGTGAGATAAGGTGTGGAAATAAGGCCGGACAGCCCCTGATTTTCGTCTTTCCCACGGTCCACGGATGGGGACGACACTGGGGCAAACTGGAAGGAAGAGGAAGAGGAGGCGAAAGGTGAAGCTCCGCAACTGAGGGCCCCGCCAGCAGAGTCCAGCCAGCTCTTCCTCGGTCGACGTTGTTGTTGGCGGTTTCTGGTGGCCTGGTGAGGACAAACTGAGCTAGGGTAGCGGCAGCAAACAAGCGGTTCGTTGCGACGGTCCATTGCGGTCCATCCCACACACCAACCACACACCCTGATACCCTGACACCCTGACACCCTCCCTCCTTTCCCCCCCGCCTGGTCTAACCCGAACCTGTCACCCAGTCACGACATGCAAGGCCATACCTAGAAAAGGCAAGGGACGGGGATGAGGACCAAGGCAGCCCGGCAGCCCAGCCAGCAAGTCAGCACGGGGCAGAAGAAGAGCAGGGCCAACAAAACAAGGACCGCTCTGCCAAATATCGGTGGGAAATGCCTCAAAAGACGGTGAGGCACTGCAGAATACCGCAAGCATATGCTGGTATGGTGGTGAGTCTGGAATGTTGAGATGCCAAAAACCTTGAGGCCCCGCGAACAACTAACCACACAAGCACAGCACTTGGTCATCAATACTGCCGGGCGCACGTGCGATCGTGGGGTGACTGGCTGGCAGTGGTTTGATTTCAGTGTGTGAGTCGAAGCAAATGGTTACAAATAGTTACACAGCACAAGCGCTATACCGGCACGCCGATCCTATCCTGATTCGGACAAATCACACACTGACAGCGATCAAGGACAAGGGTGCTATGTCATATGGCCCACTGGATATGCAACCCTCTGCATGAACAGCTGCAGCAGCTCTGCTGCAGATGTTCTGATTGTTTGCTGCTGGCCCTGCTAGCTTCGGCTTTCCTTTGGCTGCTTGGCCGCAACTCCTTCATCCTGGTACCTTTTGTAGGAGCCTGAGGAGCTACAGAACTGTCGGTATGCTTCTTTGATCTTCAAGATCTTCAAGAACAATATGTAAAGAACAAACCGTTGGGCACCTGCGGCTGGTGATGGGGCGAAAAGTGTCCTGCCCAAATCCATATTGTACATCATCAGCCACGATCAACATTCCTTTGGTAAGCATAGCCGCGATTCACAGTGGCTCAGTCGCGCTTGTGGCGGCAGTCCCCAAGTATTTTCTCCCAGCATACCCGAACGTCAGTCAAGCTTGCTCGGCCACCATGCGCCTCGCAACTGGCTGGCTGTACACTGCTATTTGAGGAACTGGCGTCATCGCTTGGTTCCCTCATAATGCTGGGGAATGTACTTGACCGTCATACATCAGCCCGTGACTCTGGAGCGGGAATCCGTCAAGTCAAGTCACAAAAGACAGTGCCGAGGAGGCTAGAGACGCTACGAACTGGCGATATCGCCTGGCAGGCCATCAGCCACAGATCAGTGAACAACACATAACAATCAACCGAGATTCCGAGGGCTGAAAGGCCAGAGACTTGTCCCCTTGTGCTACAAGCTTGTGCCCAACCTGTCGTACTGGCAAGTCGAGTTTCCGTTAAGGTAGCCAGCCATACCAGACACGACGGTCATCTCACAAGACAGTTCAGCGGGCACACAAGTCCACAGTCTGCTTGTGAAAGGCCAAACGACATCAAATAACTGCGTCTAGAAATTTCATCCACATAATCCATCCCCTCATCCGTCATCTGTACAGTCTTCCAATCATCCATGCCGCCAGATCCTGGACCGTCGGATCCCGTTGCATCTGCCTACGGAACATTGGTCTGGTACACACGGAAGCAGTGTGTACGCAAAAAGAAGTGTCCGGCTGGTTAATGGAAATGATTTCACCAGTCGTCACCGGCGCGAACATTCTTGCCATGCAGCTCGACCTGAAGGCATCTTGAAGGTAGTGGCTTTGCTGCACCAAAATGCGTGGCTCATTGTCGACACTGAGACATCGTTTTCCCTTGCGTTACAATCAACAAAGAAGACGAGCATGACGAGCCAGTCCTGATCAGTCCCACTTTCCCACCAGTGTGACCGTCGTCCTCCTCAGTACATGTGCCTAATACTTACAATATTCCGCCATGTCCTGGCTCAAAGGGCATACATCACATCCGCGAGACGCAAATGACACCCCGGCGATTTATACTGCCAGCTGAGGCGTGGTCGTTGCCGAAAGAGATTGCAGAGAAGCTTCATAAGCAAACAATAACTTGCGTGAACTGTTGCACATAAGCCAGTCCCGATGCCGTTGTGGTGCCGTGCCGTGCCTCGAATCCTGGTGGTGGGAGGGAGAGTGTGATGGTGTCGCGGGTTAAGAATTTCTCATACAATGTTCTGGATGTTACGGCTTTCGGTATGTTTATCAAGGCCATATCAAGTCATAGAGATGCTGCACTCGCTTTTCGCAACAAGCCTGACCAGCAGCTTGTTCGACCGACCAATCTGGTATGAGTGATCAGATGCAGTAGCCAGTGGCTGTCTCGCTGATAAAAAGCCTGCAACCTGCGTTCTCAACGTCTGACATATATGGAATCCACTACGACATGAGACGTTCGTTCCACTGAATGAAGTCCGCAGACGCTGGACTATCTAGGGTATCTTCCGCCTGGGGGGGAGGAGGGACGCGGTAGTACTACTGGTCAAGGCGATGGTGGACCTGGTGCAAGTGAATATTTCTGAGGAGAATGAAGCTCAAACCATTGTTTTTCGAGGGTCCGTGTCCGAGAAACCGAGCTTCTGTGCCACACGATAGTTTTTACTCAGGTACCACATCATACTATGCGTGCAAAGTAGTGGGCACATAAATGGTGGTTACAAATCCCAGGCAAGTTTGGTCCGGCAAATCTTCGGAAGAATACACTAACTTTGGAAGTCATTAACACTTCACGTTCTCCACTGGGATCATCCCCCGCTCTTCAGCAGAAGCGTCGGATTCAAGGGGTCTTTCCCGCTTCAAGGTCATGAAAACTACGGTACATGTCAAGATTGACCCTCTTCGCCGACAGCCGGACTAAAATCGTATGCGCACGTCATGTCCAGGTACGTCGACGAAAGCCGGATCTTCACCGGAGACACTGTCGGTTAGACACAGCATTCGTAAGCCATATCCATTGTATGTCATGGCCCGCTTACGCTGTTGCTTACCTAAACCGGTCAATCACATACTGTGAATACTGGCCATAGGGGTAGGCGTAGACCCACTTGACTGCTACTTTTCTATGCATATATGCGACGTCAGGACGACGACTCATGTGCCGCAGACCAATTTCACTTCACAAACTGACTTGACTTGATTTGACTTTCTTTACTTGGTCAAAAGACCCTCGGATCCCCATTGAAGCAAACCTCCTACCGGTATTCTTACACCGGATTCCCGTGCTATCCATCATGGCAGAACCTTCCCAGCCAAAGAGCACGACAGGCCGGGTGTCTACTGGGTCGAAGCTTGCGTACGAGGACCCTAGCCTTCCCGTCGACGAGCGTGTCGAGGACCTCATATCTCGTATGACACTGGAGGAGAAGGCAGGCCAACTCTTTCACAATATGGTTGGACCCGGGCCAGATGGCGAGCTCGCCGGTGCTATTCCCACCTATCACATCAAGTCCACCCGCGAATTGCTGGAAGATCTCAAGATGTCACACTTCAACCTCATCGGCCCTATTACTGACCCGAAGCTTGTGGCGAGGTGGCACAACAATCTCCAGCAACATGTCCTCGACCATACCCGCCTGCGCATACCGGTGACCATGTCCACGGATCCACGGAACCACTTTGACACCAACGTTGGGACGGGATTCAGGGCGGGATCACTGAGCCAGTGGCCAGAGACATTCGGCTTTGCCGCCCTTCGTAGCCCGGACCTGGTGCGTCGTTTCGCCGATATAGTCAGGCAGGAGTACCTGGCCGTGGGACTGCGGGTGGCGCTCCACCCGCAAGCTGATGTGGCGACGGAGTACAGATGGGCCCGAGTGAACACGACATTTGGCGAGGATGCTGATGTGGTCTCGGAGTTGACTGTGGCTTGTGTGGAAGGGCTTCAGGGGAAATTCTCAACGACGGGAGATGGTCGCGAAAGTATATCGACGACTACGAAACATTTCCCCGGGGCTGGCCCCGAAATGGACGGCGAGGACTCCCATTTCACATATGGAAAGGAGCAAGTCTATCCTGGGAAGAACTTCGAATATCATCTGGAGCCTTTCAAAAAGGCTATCGCAGCTGGGACGAGGCAGATTATGGTAATGATACTTCCCTCTCCCCCGAGCCCCTTGACGACTTGTATTGACACTTAGTAATCCATCAGCCTTCGTACGCTATGCCAGTTGGGACCAAATACGAGCAGGTTGGATTCGCCTTCAACAAAGGCGTGATAACAGATATCCTTCGCAAAGAACTCGGCTTCGACGGCATCATCCTCACAGACTGGGGACTCATCACAGACGCCGTCATCATGGGCCAAGATGTGCCGGCGCGAGCATGGGGTTGTGAGCACCTAAGCGAGCTGGAGAGAGTCGTTAAGATCCTTAACGCAGGCTGTGACCAGTTTGGTGGCGACTCTCGGCCTGAACTCATCATCCAGGCTGTTCAAGAAGGCTTCGTTTCGGAGCCACGCATAGACGAATCAGTCCGTCGTATTCTCGCAGAGAAGTTCCGGCTTGGCCTATTCGACGAAAAGCGCTTCGTGGACGTAGAGAAAGCGGGCGAGATCGCTGGCAATCCAGAGTTTGTCAAACAGGGCAAAGCTGCTCAGCGTGAGGCGTTCACGATACTTGCGAACCATGGTGGGATACTTCCACTGTCGTCTGCGCCAGGAGACAAGAAGTACTATGTTGAGGGGTTGGATGCCGACGCCGCCGCCAAGAGAGGCGTAAACACCGTTGCCACCCCAGCAGAGGCGGATGTCGCACTCATCCGTTTGAAGGCGCCGCATCAAGCCCGCTCAGGGGGCTTCGAGTCTCAATTCCACTCAGGATCGCTCGAATTTCCGGAGAAAGAGGCGGCACGCATTTCAGACATTATCAAGACGGTGCCGAGTTCAATAGTCGACGTTTATCTCGACCGTCCTGTTGTACTGACACCTATCGTCGAAGCACAGGAGGCACTTGTGTCAAAGGATGCCAGCGGTAGAGGTACTGCCCTGGTCGTGAACTATGGCAGCGACACGGACGCATTCCTCGACGTCTGTTTCGGAATTGGTGACGCGCTCCCTCGTGGCAAGTTGCCCTTCGATTTGCCGCGGTCGATGGAGGCAGCGAGCAATAGTCGAGAGGATGTGCCCTTCGATACCAAGAACCCCCTCTTTCGCTTTGGACACGGACTGATCTTCCCTCAATAAGCAATCGCTTCAGGGGGGGGGGGTCTGCGTATGATGCATGACCACTCAGTTGCAGGGCGGTCGTTTACAGAGCAGAGCTTCAACTCGGGCTCTGGCCTGACCATCCACAACTTGGCTGGTCGCTGAGCTTCAAACACCAATGAAAAGTACTTAGACATTTCTTGCTTGGCACCGTTCTTGACAGGCCCTACATTTAGAAGAACAGGGTTGTGCGTGTCCGATTCCTGTTGGTAGTCCCATCTGCATCACTGCCAAAACCTGACGTTCCTGTGAAACTGCACTGTGATTGTTGATGGTGGGCCTCCTGCAGAAGCTGCCAGAACCTGCTGGTTATCATCCCCTTTTAATTATCACAAAGTTTATTTCCATTTACAAACACCACACGGCCGAACCCATCAGCACCAACATTACCTGCAATCTACAAAACAATGGCGTTCTCGGACGGAGCATGCGACATGGGCAACACTTCCAGTGCCTGGTACGACTCAGTGAATCCCCTCCGAGTTGACCTTGTAGGAGATTTGGCGGGGAGGGAGTTGTTCGTCATTCACGGGGACGCGTTGATGCTTTACTGTATCACCAAGGCCAAGGCAGACCTGCAAGGTATGTGACTTACCACTGGAACGAAGATTCAAAACTAACCACTCTGTATTTACAGATGGGTTTCAGTTCCTGCATGCCATTCATGCTGTCGAGAATCTCCTGTACAAACTGAAGGAGCGCGGCTGCTACTTCCACATCGTTTGGATTCAAGATCAAGAAGAGCTCTGTTTGCCTGGTGGAGTGCCTAAGGAGCGTCACAGCCAGTACTTGCTGACAAGGGCGATCTTGATACGGCATCTTCACCGACAACAACCTGATGATATCTGTAAAAGCTCGACAGAAGCCAGTCTATCTGCTTCGAGTTTCAGAGCATGAACGACCCGGACTTCGACCAATATCTTACTCTCAATGCCATCCGATTCTTCCTCTGTCTTGATGGACCTGCCTTCAACGCATGTAACAAGACTTCAGCTACATCCTTCCTCAGTATTGCGCATCACCTTGCAGCCAGAGGTTACAGGCTTGCCTTCATCAACGGCATTGAATTCGCAAGTTCAGGCGTAACTTATCTGCTACCTGCATACGGGAGTCTCTCTTACTGACCGGCTGCATCATCAGGTTCGATCTTCTGTCATCTCGCCTACGGTGTCAAGACAGCTTGTGACCATTGTCCTTCCGGAGTAAGCTACAGGCATTCACTATGCCAACAATCTAGTCTATCATGACATTCGTAACATAGCACTGGGTTGGACACCATGGGAGGACAGCCACCCCTTGTCAGGGCGGGAACCGTCTTCCATCTATGCTCTTTGTGTTACGGCAAAGATGTGTGAAGGGGGACTACAAGAGTTCTGCGCATGGTCATCAGCGTTCATCATGAAACCCGCCCTTCTCAGACGGCTTCCGCTCACACAACTATCCTTCGACCTGGTCCAAACTTCAGACGAGGTCTCTGCCGCCACTTTCTTGTCGGAGTTCTCAAGTGCCTGCCTCGGATTGCTTGCCGGCTTCCCCCAGGACTTCAAGTGGGACCTCGAGTGGGGTCTCTTTGATCTTTTGGACGGGAGGCTGCTTAGGTATCTCCTGGAGAAGCACCCGCGACTTCCCAAATCGTTGGTTGAAGAGGTCCACGGGTTTGCGGCAAAGATGACCCAGGTGACAGGCATCGATCTGTCCGACCACCTGCCTTGCTTCGACCTCACTAGCACTACCACCTGTCTCAACCAACACAATCGCGGCCAGGTCGCCCCGAGGGACAATAAGCTCACTCCTGGATATGGCGTCCTCCCATTCAGCAATTAATGTTTGGACATCTATCTGAAAGACGTTCGGCTGGCACCAACTGCTGCATCAGAGCAAAACGACACTCTTCCCACAATCTTCGAAGAGCTGTCTCATTGGCACAATGCCCGCGTCTCGGTTAACATCAGACATATTCCACCGCCCAAAACTGGACACCAGTTGAGAACATATTATAAGCAGATGGCCGCAATCATTGCTTATTCAGCGAGTCTCACCAATGCCTCTGGAAAGATCATTGATCCCGAAGCCATTGTGGTAACGGACGAGCTGGGCATCCAGCCCGAGACCAGTGTGCTGAAGCATGCAAGAACCAAGAATCGAAAAAGCCAGACAATAAAACCAAATCCGGAAAAGCTACCAAACAGTCTGGAGCAAAGAAGGGTCATAAAATGGGCGGCAGGGACTTGGCTCTTGAAGCTGCTCAGGTTTCACAAGAGCAGAGAGTTAAGGCCAAGGCCAACGATGCTTTGGTGTCTGGGGAGAAGCAGTGCATATCACTTGAAAAGGAACCAGATCTGACCAAGAGATACCTCAAGACTACCAAGTACCTCAATTGTTTGAACGACAGCCTCAAATCCGTCGTCGCAACCGATGTCTTATTGTACGCTTGCAATGTCCTAGCCTCAATGTTGACCCGACCTGGGCCTCGTCCTAGGAAGAACGAGGATATTCAAGCTTTGATCTGATCGACCATCCAAGATATTAGCAGACTAGACCTGGTGTCGTCTTCTGCTGTGAAGCTCTTTGAATCCTTTGCCAAAGCTCTCCAGCTACCGGCGGAATTTGTGTCTGGTAAAACAGTGCCTGCAGGCCGTCTTTTACCCTTCCCTGGTGTCGTTGATAGGAGAGGTAAAATGCCAGGCTTGACCGCAGCCAATGTTGAGTTTCAACTCCAGCACTGAGGTCCCTTCCTCGAGCGGAGTTTCGACCCAGCACCCGACTCTCGTGTGCCTTTTAATCCAGATGCATGGCAGCGAAAGGTGTTGGATGCCATCGACGCAGACAAGAGTCTGTTCGTTGTAGCCCCCACCTCGGCGGGAAAGACGTCAATATCCTTCTACGCCATGAAGCGCTTGCTAAAAGAGAGAAACGACGGGGTCCTCGTCTACGTTGCCCCTACAAAGGCACTTGTCAACCAGATTGCTGCGGAGATACAGGCTCGATATACCAAAAAGTATGGTCACGAACCGAGGTCGGTATGGGCTATCCATACGAGAGACTACAGAGTCAACAACCCTGGGAATGCCAGATCTTGGTTACTGTCCCGCACATTCTCCAGATCATGTTGATGGCGCCTTCGAATGCCGAGCACCCAAGCTCGTGGTCGCGGCGGATTAGACGTATCATCTTCGACGAAGTCCACTGCATTGGCCAGGCAGATGACGGTGTCATCTGGGAGCAATTGCTGCTCTTGGCACCATGTCCCATTATTGCATTGTCGGCCACGGTGGGAAATCCACTCGAGTTCAAGGCCTAGCTCGAGGAGTCAGAGCGCGCCAAGGGCAACAAATAGGAAATGATTGTCCACTCGACGCGATATTCTGATCTCCGCAAGTTCTTATGGCGCGCTCCCAACGACTTCGCTTTCAATTGCTTGCATCCAATCGAGAGGTTGCCCGTTCCAGGCTTGGATGGTGGCAGTGATGTGGCATCTCGGTTCTTTTATATCCATCCAGTGGCCAGTCTCATCAACCGGAACCGTGGAACTATCCAGAACCTTAGTCTCGAGCCGCGGGATTGTCTTTTGCTATGGAGGAGTATGGACAAGCACCAGACCAGCGACTTCACTCTCGACCCATGTCTGAATCCACAGCAGGCATTGCCGAACATTGTGCGAAAGGCCGATGTGGCGAGGTACGAGAAAATGCTAAAAGATGGGTTAAACTCCTGGATGAACAACCACAAATCTCCTTTCGAGGCTGTCCGCAGGGACCTGCAACCTCATGGCCAAGTAGCTCCAATGTCGAGCACAGCTCTCAAGGAACAGCTCCTCCCGCTATTAACAGATCTCTGGTCTCAGGGAGCTCTCCCAGCAATCTTCTTCAACTACGACCGAGTAAATTGTGAGGACTTTGCCTTCCGGCTCTTGAAAGATCTGACGCAGGCTGAAGAGTCTTTCAAGGCGTCGGATCTGGGGTGGAAGACGAAGAAGGCCAAGTTTGAAAAATGGAAGAAGATCAACGATAAGATCGAGGTTGTGAATAACAACGCGATCAAGAGCAAGTCGAAGGGCAAGCGAGATGATGACGATGTCGACAACGATCGATTGCAAGAAGATCCTAGCATCTGGGCCACTTTCGATCCCGATGCACCCCTATCCCAATTCTCATTTGCTGACGAGATCAAGCTTACGACTTCGGAGCTCAAAGAGGCTATCAATCCTCTGCGATTCAAAGAGATAAACCCAGACATCATTGCGGCCCTCCGCCGTGGTATTGGTGTTCACCATGCTGGCATGAATCGCAAATCCCGTCAGACTGTCGAGATACTCTTCCGGAAGGGTTTCGTCACCACCATCTTCGCCACTTGAACCCTTGCTCTTGGCCTCAACATGCCTTGCAAGACTGTGGTTTTCTTCGGGGACTCGGTGTTTCTGACTGCTCTCAACTACCACCAGGCTGCTGGTCGTGCTGGTCGAAGAGGATTCGATCTACTAGGCAACGTCGTTTTTGTCGGCATGTCCAAGAAGCGAGTAATTGAATTCATGTCCGCTCAGTTGCCTGATCTTCGCGGACACTTTCCATTGTCCGAAACTCTTGTCTTGCGAACCCTCGGCCTGCTTCGCCATACCAAGAATTCGGACTACTCTGTCCGTGCAGTGCAGTCGCTACTGTCCCAAACCCGTCTCTATTTGGGCGGGCCAGCTGACCAAATGGCGATCAAGCACCATTTGCGCTTCTCTATCGAGTACCTCCGTCGCCAGAATCTCCTCGATCGTAACGGTGCGCCGCTCAACTTTGCCGGTCTGGTTGGTCACCTCTACTTCACCGAGGACACAGTGTTTGCCCTCCACTCACTCTTGAAGGAGGGGTACTTTCACACACTCTGTGCCGATTTTCGGCGCAGGACAGATGCTGTCGCGCTCAAGGTAGTCCTCGTTCTTTCGCACATCTTCTGCCGTATCCCAACCCGCGGCTCCAGCAGAGGTAGGGAAGATGCTGTCCGTCGTTCACCTTCGGTTGTCTTCCTTCCACCCCTGCCAGATGATGCCTTGAGGATTCTCCGTCAGCATAACAGAGACACCCTTAGACATTTTCAAAAGCTATGTCGGCACTTTCGTCGAGCAATACCTGCACGACAAGCCAGACCGACGTCTTCCATTCACACAGTTCGAAGTTGGTGTGTCCGGAGAGAGTTCAGGTGATTCCGCCCTCTTGGATGCTTTAAATGATAGCCACCACCTCGCGCCAATGGCTATCCGGTCACCCTTCGACGCCCTTTCTGGATTTCATGATCACTCATTCGACTCCATCCATGAGCCCTGTAGCACCGTCCGCAGCAGAGTCTTCCTAGAGGAGTCGGCAATCCCCTTCATCCCCATCTACCCAGATGACACTGAGGGCGTGGCCTGGAATGCGTACATATACGACTTTTTCAAACACGGCGAAATGGAGGCTCTGGTAAGGGACAACCACGTCAAGAGGGGCGATGTATGGTTCCACCTTAAGGACTTCTCGCTGGTCCTGGCGACCATTGTCACTAGCCTGACGAACTTCATGGCCCTCGACGCGGGTAGTGATGGGGACCTGGCGATGTTAGATGTGCAAGATGCCAACGATACTTATGAGGAACACATGGATGCAATAGACATGGATGACGATGTAACCACCGAGAGCCACTCTGCTCAGACTTCCAACAACACTGGCTTCGAAGCGACAATGGCGGACTCTGCGGCGCGCAAAATGTTCAAGAAGGTCAAGATTGCCGAGCCCTAGGAAGACAATGATAGCCTTGATGATGACGGAGAGATCGATCCAGAGGCGGCTCTGAACTCGACCAGCAGCCACTCTAAGCCACAAATGTCAGGGGCATCAAGGAATGTTCCTGAGTCTGCTGCGTTGCCTGCTTGGGAGGGTGGCGGTGGGAAGGACTTGGCCCATGTGCTGCGTATCTTCCAGAGGGTGCAGCAAAACTTTGACGAAAAGTTTAGGAAGATCTGGACTTAGCTGAGATAATATGGCTTTATACTTGACTTTGCTTGGACATGGGCCAGTTAGTTATGTGTGGTCTATCTCAAAAAGAACTTGTCTGATATTACTTGTATGCGGTTTACCCTGTCCGTTCTATGATATACATTGGTGTTCTTACCTCAACTATGAGACTGTTAGGATTTCAGATCTGTTCCTCCCATGATGCTGTCTTATGATCGACCTATGACTTAGCACCGTCTGCAAGCTCCGTTTCAATCAAACTCTCAGCACAGCCAGGGTACGTGTAAACCTTGATGACTTGCAAACCTCCTTTGGCAAGGAGCGTCCTCCATTGTTCTTCTGTACGCTCGCGCACACCAACATGAGCCATCATCTGCAAATCCATACACGTGGCGGCAAGGGTAGGCTGCTCTTCCGAGACGACTATCTCGTTGAAAAGTACACGTGAGTACCTGGGGAGCTCAGCCATCAGCGATCACACATCAAGCTTGGGAAATCAGATGCGAGAAAGAGCTTACCCTGGCTTCAATGCTGGTTTCAGATTCTCTAGGATCCGCAGGCTGTCCTTGTCATCCCAGTCGTGAAGGATGGAATGCAGTGAGTATGCCCTCGCGGCCTTGATGGGTTGTGTGGTGAAGAAGTCGTGCGACTGTGCTTCGAACTGCTTCTCGCTCGTGTTCGTAATGCTGCTGACGACAGACTCCTGGTCCTGTAGAATTACCCTCCCGGGGAGGTCTGTATGTGCCGCGACGAACAGGTCGAGATCATGGCCCCGACCACCGCCCATGTCGATAAGGAGCACATTGCTGACGTTCGAGTCAAACCCATCCACGAGACGTTCTTTGACCGGGTAGAACCCAGCGTCCCACCAGTTTGCGTGACCCGCGCGATATGCCGACATGAATGCAGAGAACCGAGCCAGATTCGGCGGGTTGGCCTCCAGCCACGGGAAGAAGTGCAGTGGCTTCTCGTGGCAATGTGCGAACTGGAACGGCCCATCGATAGGTGTCACCGTATCCTTGTAGCCGTGGAGCTTGTAAAATTCCGGGAAGCCGTTAAAGGATGGCCTGGTACAGTCGTAGCAGAACTCAATGGTTTGCTGGAAATTGTCTGCCGCGAGCCCGTTACTGAGTGGTGTGGCGTGAAGCCTGCCGTCCGCGAAGAACAGGAGCTTCATGGCAACCAGATGCCGCATGAGGCGTGCAAGCAAGGAGGCATCGACTCCTGTATTCGACGCCAGCTCATCGATTGTGAGTCCGGAATCGCCTTTGCCGGCTCAAAGTCAGCAGTGTTCATACATTTAAGACGACAGTCTCAAGCCTAACTGGGTGAGCAGGCAACATACCGGCATCTCTCAGATGCTGAAATAACTTCCATTCCACGCCCATCCGGTTGATCCCATGTAGAGCTGGCTGTAGATTCTTGATCAGCACATGCACTTAAAACGTATGACACAGCAGGTCACTAACTTCAGCCCACATACTCCTCTGGACAAACTCGCTCGGAATCTCCAGGGCAGCCACCAGGGCATGGCCCAGGTCAACCAGCGTCTCACGAGATCCTGGTGCATCATCGTCATAGCACTCTCCGGCGCGGACAATATCCTCAACAAGTGAGGCAACTGATCCGTTTGCCATCTTTTAGCTTTCCCAAGGTGTTGAAGTCTGGAACCTTGCCCGAGTTTCACACTGAAAAGATATCGCGAGGTTCGAATATACAAGTGGTGTAGGCGAGGATCAGACTCAGTCACATCTAACCAGATACAGAGCTGGAGAAAGTTTCGTACCCAAGGGATACAAAACTAGCGAACGACAGACTTGACAAGATATGTTGCCCCATTCCTGTCTCATTGGTCTTTGTGAAGTCACATGAACAAATCACTTTCTGTCTTTTACATGCTGCATTGACAGTCAAAGGGGTACCGATTGCAGATCGCGGTTGATGCATGCTCATAGGGTTGCATTAATGGCACCGTCTAATCACCATATAATTAATACCTGAACCTTGAAAGTTACTTCCTTGGTCGTGACCTCAATGGTACAATATTATACTGTGTAGTGTATGATCCCGGTTTCTCTGAGAGGGGGTTTGACGCAATTCCACGCGTTGCATACTATATACGGTGAAAGCCCGGAGCTAGGTGAAGGGAAATATGGTGAATGGTCCTTTTTGAGTCTTGCATAAGCTCAACTTAGTTGCGTTATCTTAACCAGTTGGACGACAACAGCGCCGCAACGATGCATTCGGCTCAGTTATACGTGCATTAGTGAGACATATCATGCCAATAGCATGTTGCCCGGGGTGTTAGTACATAGTTTCATGGCTCGTTCTCAACGTAACGTTGATCGGGGCCGATAAATTTGGCCAAAAAAGGAGTGACCCCCTGATCATCACACATGCACCTATTTTATCCTTATCTGGTTTCCAAATTCCCGGGTACGGTTCCTTGGTACGCACACAGGGATGCGATATGTCAGTTGTCATCATGAAGTATGCAGCGACCCCTTTACGCAGTGTGGATATGTCAGTCTTGATTATGTATGATTTTTAGCTGGGGAACCTCAAAATATGGGATAATTAATACGTGATTGTTTGAGGGGTGCCAAAGGCAAAGATGCACCACCATGATGTGACGTTATGAGGTATCAACTTTTCGAGATCTGGATGAGGCAGCACAGGAACTTGTCTGTTGTCCTGCCAGCTTCGTAATATAACACCAGGTAATATCCTTTATGCTTGAACGTCGGGGGCGCGACGGTGTATTTCTCCATAAATTCACCCTGAGACCCAGCAACCCTTGTTCTCATTGAACGGTCAGTTCCTTATACCGCTCCAAGTCAAGTTCCAAGTGTCCATTATAACACTTTTCGGTGCCATCAATGAAAAAGTCCATGTGCCGGTCCTTTCAGACCCCAGGTTTACAATGGGAGCTTCGTCGAAACTGCAAGAGTCCCGGGGAGCTGAAATCATCATCGTCGCTTGGGTATTTACCGGCATTGCAATCCTTGTCACTGGCCTTAGATTCTTCGTAAAAGCGAGGATTTCCAAGGAGCTGGGATGGGACGACTTCTTTATCTTCCTATCTATGGTACGTATTCGGGGTTTGAGCGCCTAGTGAAGTGATAGATATGTAAGATATGGACTGAACTTTCTAGAATAGGCCACAGGGATTGCTGCCTCGATATTCGTATCCTATCCGGTATATCTCGGCCTCGGGAAACATACAGCTGCAGTACTTGCCGAACCGGGTGGAAGCGGGAAGGTTTTGCTTGCAGCAAAAGTTCAGATGATGGGGTACCGTATGTATATCTGGCCTACGTGAAACCAAGACGAAACACACGCTGACTGGATTGCAGCTTTCAACATTCGTCAGTATATAGATATCGAATTCTGCATTCGTATGCTGTGTTGCTAAACAGCATGTGTAGTTGCATTCACTCTGCCTAACGTCGCCATCGCGATCCTCGTTAATCGCCTCCTCGACCCTCGGCTCTGGCGGACCCGACTCCTCTGTTCCATTGCGGTGCTGCAAGTGATTCTTGCACTTGTGCCTTGCATAATTGTCTGTGTCCAGTGCACGCCGATTGAGAAGCTGTGGAACCCGTCGTTGCCCGGATATTGTTGGGATTCTAGCATTTTGGACGACGTTACGTACTTTATGACCGCGTACACGATAATGACCGACATTGCCTTGGCGGTGATGCCCATATCGGCATTCTGGAGACTAAATATGAAGCTATCGACCAAAGTCGGCTTATGTTTCATGATGGCTTTGACACTTCTTTCGGCTATCATCACTATCATCAAGTCGACATATCTACATTTGTTTACCGACGAGACTGATCCCCGTGAGTCCATGGGGTGATCTTGACAGAGAAATGGACTCACATGCTAACATTATCGGTAGTTTGGAATATTGTTCCGTTAGTGCTCTGGGGTCTGTGAGTACTTCATCTATGAGATCAAGGAAAAGGCCGCGAGCTGACATCCTTTATTCTATAGTGTTGAGCAGAATGTTGTTGTTATCGCAGCCTGCGTCCCGCCGGTCAGGCCCATATTCTCCAGAGGGTTGGGTCAAAAATGCTCCAAGAAGGATTCCTCTTCCGGTTCATCCACGATAAAGTTATTTGTTTTCAAAGGTCCCAACGTGCGACAACCGGCGCCTGTGTCTCACTGCTTGGATGTGCCGGTTGAGGACAGAAGAAGAAGCAATCATGCAAGGTCGAGCAGTTCAAGAGAGGTAATATGGAAAATAGTGGATTCCACGGTGCAATGGGAGGATTATACAGGCGAGCAGATCTCAAAAGATAGCCTCGGAGACATACAGACATAACAGGAAAGAAGCTTGACGAAAATCCTCATCTATGACATGAAATGGAATGCTAGTCTCGATTGTAGCTCCAGGTTCGCACGTTTAATCACTTGAGACCGGGGCTGCATTGTGTTTATTTATTTGAGCTCGATGAGTTCATATGTTAATTACTTCACATCAATGAAAGAAATGTACCTCTGCATAACGCATTGCCCATGCAGCTGAGCGCACCGCAGCAACTCAGTCGGTCGTACGTAGCACACATGGCTGTTCATATCACAGCCACACTTTGCTACGTGGCACTACATAAACCGACAGGGCGGCCTGCGCGAGATTATCTGGTGGCTACCTGGAGTGACCGACAACCCACCCCCGGGCTGCGTCCTTTAATCACGAGCAACTTGCGGTTCTTTGTATTCTTCCAATCGTGCATTCTTCCGTTCGGAAGAATACGCCTCACTTAGGGATTTGTATACTTTCGCACAATAAGTTCGGCATCATGGATCCTCTCACAGCGATCGGCCTGGTGAGCAACATTCTCGCATTTATCGACTTCAGCGCGGGGCTTGTCCGGAGCGCAAAAGAGATCCACGACTCAGGCCATGGAACATTCGAGGAAAATAGAAGCTGCGAGACGATTGTGCGGGAGATGGCATCGCTGTCTTCGCGGTTGCTGCCTCCCAAAGAGGGCAACCACTCAATTCGTGATACCCCCCTCGAGAAATTGGCGAGAGAATGCCACGATATCTCGAAACAACTTATAGCATTGCTCGATGAGATCAAGCCCAAGGATCCCGACTCCAGAAGTCAAGTCCTCCTGTCTGCCTTGAAAAACAAGATCCATGAGAAAGAAAGAGAGGGCTTGGAAGCGCGACTGGGGAACTGTCGAAGCCAGCTTCAGTTGCAACTGAACTTTCTCTCAAGGTCGGTTGCTTGTCCGGATTTGACCAGACTTACCTCGTTTCTAATATCTATGCAGCAAAGAGACACTGGAGAAGCTTGAGTTTCTGGTCACTGCATCAAAGAATGACGAACTAAAATTGGATGACCTATACAAGCAGGTGATACAGCTCCGGAGGATTGTGGAACTCTCTCCTATGGGTTCTGTTGTCCAGTCTCAGTTGAAGCTTCTACTTGGTACGGAAGAGGAGATTTTTCGAACTATTGCCAAGGAGCGTATCCTTGGTTCTCTTGAATTCGAGGGAATGGACCGCCGTGGAAACATGGTGGTCGAAACACACTCCAGTACGTATGCATGGGTCGTGGAAGACGACGAGACCATCGAGGAAGCCTCGTCCTTGGACGACACAGGAAGCGAACGAAGTGAGGACTCAGAGCAAAATTCTCGACAGTCTATCGATGACGAGAAGTTCCGAGCGAGGGAGAAACTCAGTTCATGGCTAGCTGCCGAAAATACCAGCGATATCTTCCACCTATCAGGCAAACTTGGCTCCGGAAAGTCCACGCTGATGAAGTGCATAATTGAAAGCTCTCGTACAGCTGAACAGCTCCACCAATGGGCAGGTCAGTGCATATGCCTTATTCACCCTCGTCTTCATCCGAACTGGGATGTACAGACTGACTTTGATCGTGGTCCCAGATTGCCGCAAGTTAACTATCGCGAGCTTTTATTTCTGGAATGCGGGTTCAGATTATGAAAGATCCTTGCGCGGCCTCTACAGAAGCCTTCTTCACCAGGTTCTCAGTGACTGCCCCGAGCTGATGGCCGAGGTGCTGCCAGTCCAGTATAAACAAGCGATATCGGCACCTTGGGTGACACCCAGAACCGTCAAGATTGCGGAGAGCGAAATTGTAAAGGCGTTCTCCAGAATCATCGACTCGCCGCACTTATATGAGAATAGGTGCTTCTGTCTTGTTATCGACGGACTGGATGAATTTCAGCCAACCGTCCAAAATGACTATAAAGATCTGGTTGACCTGCTCCGTCGCTGGGCAGCATCCTCACCCAGGAACACGAAAATCTGCGTATCCAGCCGAGAATACCCGGTCTTTATGGACGCGTTTTCAGCAAAATATAGGATACGGCTTCATGAACTCACGAGACACGACATGGATATTTACATCCGAGACAAGCTTTCCCATGCCAGCGGGGATGAGGGCCTTGAACTGCTGATTTCGTCAATTATAGAAAAGGCAAATGGTGTTTTCCTATGGGTGGCACTGGTCGTCAAATCCTTGCGCGAAGGACTCGACAATGGGCAGTCTTGTGCTGAACTCACACACGATGTTGACGTCCTTCCGGATGAGCTTGGAAGCCTATATATGCATATCCTCCGGTCACTGGGAAACAAAGCGAGAAGAAGAGCGTACCAGACACTCGCAATGGTCATTGAGCTGAAGAAGTACGATTGCAGGATGTCGCTGCTCGCATACTCCTTTTTGGATGATTACGAACGGGACAATAATTTCTTCAGAAAACAAACTTCATCATCGATAAGTAAACTTTTAACAGGACTTCACGGTAAAAAGAGGCTGAAGTCTTCAAAAAGAAAGATGGCAGGCTGGTGCAAAGGGCTCGTTGAGACGTACGACAATACCGACCTTAAGGACAGGGCGATCTTGGGGTACTGGACCCTGGAGTTGGATTTCACCCACCGGACCATTCTGGAATTCCTGGACTCAGAGGATGTGAAGGTTGATATGAAATCCAACCTTCACAACTTTGACCCTGTCACCGCCATATCAAGTCTACTCGTTGTTGACATCTTGTTCGATACAGACAAGATTTCCCAGCGCACAAGACAAACGATACACGTCCTGCTGAAATTGAGACAAAACCATGAGCTCGACTGCGCGCCATACGATTATCTGGACCATTTACGAGCAGTGATGTACACCGACATTTCTTCTGGAGCCATTGTACACATGTCCTCGCTGTGGAGCAAACATAACGATTACAGAAAAGTCTGCAAGTGCGTCGGCAGGCATTCAGACATGAAACTACACGCAGAGTATATGCTTGCTGATCCATTGCACAAGCTGACATGGTCTGGTTTATGCGACTATCCTGTTTGGTACATATCTCATAATGCACCAGAGCTTTCCCGGCGATCAATCACACTGTCGATACTGGCTTGCTGTTGCATATGGCGTGGAAATGTATGGAACTATCACAGCGGCCATCAGCGCATTCGAGTCCTTGGAGCTTTATTCGAGAAAGGTTTGCTGTCGCCTGGAACAATCATAGACTGCCATCCCTTATTTGGATTCACTCGAGGATCTACTGCGATTCCTGGCCTCAGCATATGGCAGTACTTTATGCTTGGACTAACCAGTCGATATTACGCGGGCAAACTATCATCTGGAGATGGAGACGACATCGAAGAGACTCAATCCATTGGTCACTATCTGGAACTGCTCCTGCGGTTTGAGCCGGACCTGAACCTTGCATTCTCCATGTTCAAAACCCTGAAGCGCACAGATGAAGGATTTCTCTCATGCAATTTCGAAAGCATAAAGTGTGTTATGGGACTTGGACTGATGTTTGATCATGGAGAGCTCAGGGGGCTTCGGCCAATACAGGAGGTACCCGAGGCCACGGCTTGCACGAGGGAAGACTATTCGCTTCGCGAATTAGTTGAGGTATGCCGATTCCACAACAAGGAGCGCATACTGCAGATGATAGACACACAGCTGGAAAGAGTCGCACGAGATGGTTTCGAGCCGGGAAAACTCGATCAGGATACCCCGACATCACAGAATCGGCAACTTATCAAGCATGCGGGCCCCCGAAGCGAGAGCGGCACAGACTCATGTGAAAAGAACGAAGCTGCCCTTGACACCGTGGTCCCCAGCATTGGCACACTCGACGGGGCAAGAAAATTGATGGCTGCGTTGTTGAAGACTGAATTCTTCAGATATGGTTTGGCGGCTTTGATCGGTAAGGTTCAATATTCCACGCCCGGGCTGGGGTCTTCCGGATATAACCATTGCAGAACCAACTAACTTCCTAGTAGGGGCGATTGTTTCTTTGTTGATTTCCCACGTCAGAGTTAGCTCGAACAGGTTCTCTCATCTGGAATAGCAGGGCTTTACGATGTGGAGTAGGCTTAAAGGGTTCGAATTCACTGGTGGACTTGGCCATGGCAATTGGGGCAGGGCACGAACAATGACAAGAACTGAGCCTAATGAGTATTTTCACATGGCATTCCCAGAGACCCGTGCCTACAACCAAAGGGCACCAAAGGGAAGGGGGATCCAGACTAGAGCATGCAACAGGCATGGTTTTTTATTCTTCCACTCTATCGTTCTTCCTCTCACATGAGTACATAACCCCCCAATAAGCCACCCTCTATTCCCAACCCCAACCTACACCTTAAACTTCAAAGTTCTCAAACAAGAAACTCGGTACCCCGGGGACCGCGTTCTCAGCAATCGGGCTGGTCACGTCGACCTCCCTTCCGCCGTCCGTGAGGTCCTTGCCCTTCTTAGTGCCCTCCTGGGCCGCAATGACGGCGATCTTCTGGAAGCCGGTCGTGCGCTTCAGGCCGGGGACCATGTCGAGCAGGATCTGCTGCTCGTTGAAGGCGAGCTTGCGCTCCAGGACGACCGACGCGTCCTCGCCGGATTGCAGGCGCTTCTTGAGCTGCATCACGAAGGGCATGGCCTTCTTCATCTCGCCCATCTTGCCGATCTTGCCGTTGAACTCCTTCTCGTTGGGGATAGAGTTGGTGGCGGCGTCCCAGTTCTCGCGCAGCAGGTCGATGTACTTTTCTTGCCAGGCGGGGAACTTCTCGGTTGTGAAGATGCTGGGAGGTGTGTCAGTAAAGCAATTCGTGTTAGCTGGAAGTCGAGAACTTACGTCAGCATCTTGGGCTTCTTAGGGTCGTATACGGTGTCCTTGCCCTTGGCCTTCTTCTTCAGCTGGGTAGACTCAGCACTGTTGACGTTGCTCGACGTGTGACGGACATAGTCACGGGCGGCAGACAAGCCGGGCTTCGGCGCAGGGACCTCGGGATACTGAGCCAGCTGGATGGACTGGGGCTTCTTCAGGATCTCCAACCAGATCCACTCAGACCAATGAGGCGCTACGACGGCCATGACCAGGGCCTGCAGCTCGAAGTAGCGGAATGCCAGGTCCTTGTGCATCTTGATACCAGAGCCGATGCATGCCTCACGGTAGAAGTCCCTTGCCGAGGTGAAATCGAACCAGGCGGCCTTCAGTGCCAGCTTGTAGTTCGTCTCGGTGTACTCCTTCTTAGCCTCGGCCACGAGCATGTTCATCTCGTTGTCGAACAGAGCATCCTGGTAGGAGTTTAGAGGTCCAGTTCTCAGTTCAGTGTCCTTGGACACTTCCTCGATCCATTCCCTGTTGTTGAACAGCTTCAGGACAGCGGCGTCGGCCACATCCTCTTCGAAGTTGGCATCGGTAACACCATCACCGGCATCGGCCAGAGCAACACGGGCAGCATCAGCTCCGTACTTCTTGACGGTGTCATCCAGGGTCATAAAGTTTCCGGTGGACTTGGACATCTTGGCGCCGTTCAGCATCAGATGGCCGTTTGCTCGGACTCCACGGGGCCAGTACTCCTGGGGGAAGAGGGCAACGTGGTTGTACAGGAAGAAGGTCAGGTGGTTGGGGATCAGGTCCTTGCCAGACACACGCACGTCCAGGGGGTACCAGTACTCGAAGTCGCGGCGCATACCCTCCAGTGTTGCCTTGGGGATCTTGCACTTCTCCAGAAGCTCGTCGCTGAGTTCTGTCCTGCAGTAGATATAATCCCAGACCTCATCGATCATCTGCTCGGGAGTGATGTCGCCCTTGCCCTTTGATTGACCGTAAAGATCGGTGTGCAGCCATGGCACAATAGTGTAGTAACTCATGTAAATCGTGGAGTCACTCAGAGACTCAACCAAGAAAGTCGGGTCGAATGGCAGCTTCGAACCCAGGCCGTACGTTCTGGCACATGCCCACTGGTTCAGCCAGTTCAGAACACCGATGAAGGCGTTCTTCGTCTCGCCAGAGTAAGTGTTCAGGCCGTTCTGCACCCAGTCGATGGTCTGGTCTCTCCACTTTGCCTCACCGTAGTCAATGAACCACTGGTCCATCAGGGCCACGATGCATTTGTCACCAGATCTGCTAACAACGACACCCTCCGGCTCAGCGTAGGCGAAAGCCTCACCAGCAGCAATCAGATCGCCTCGGACCTTGGCCTTGGCAACCTCGACCTTCTCGCCCTTGTACTTGCCGACCAGCAGAGTGCCCTGGTAGTAGCCCTCCTTGTATGCCAGCTCCTTGGCCTCAGCCAGGGGCTTAGCATCCTTGGGGGAAGCAATCTTCAGCTTTTCCACGAGGTGCTGGGCGCAGATGTCTCCGTAGCTAGGCGTGGAAATGATAGGGAAGATCTCCAGCTCGGCCCACTCCTTTTGAATACCGTAGAAGTCCGCCTTCTTGGCGAGCTCACGGACGGTCGCGAAATCATCGGGAGAGTCTGAGGGGACGCTCGTGACAACACCAGTTCCCTTGGTCTCCAGCACTGTGTCCATGGGCAGGATACGGACGCCATCCTTGTGCAGGGACAGAGGGGCGTGGACCAGAGTACCAATGCAGTCGGATCCCTTCAGCTCGGCCTTGGACGTGGGGATAACACCGTCCTCCTTCAGCAGTCCTTGGAATGCCATGTTGCGAGCGGCGCGGTCGGTCATGATGTAGTAGTCGTTATCGGAGGCCTGGTAGACGCCATATGAAAGCTTAGGCCCGACGTAACAAGAGGTCTGGCCGTACATGGTCTCTGGACGGAGAGTGGCGGGGACGAAGAAGACATTGGATCCTTCTGGCAGCTTGCCCTTGATGGCCTCGGCAGCCTTGGGTGCCCACTCCAGGACCTTCAGCTTCAGTGCCGTGTACTCTTGAGGGCCGACGCCCTCTCCTTCGCTCCGGTCGTGGTCCATACATGGCTGACCGTCCTTGATGGAGTAAATGGTGTACCTCGTACCGAACTTGATCTTGTTCAGCTCCTTGAGTCGAATCATCTGCCATCTTACAAAGGCTAGAGGTGCACATGTCAGTACAGGCTGTGCCATAGAGGGCCTGCCACCGGGAAGGACGACTCACCATCGTAATATGGGTTCGCGTCAGTCGTAACGAACTGTCTCCTCCAGTCTATCCTGCAGCCCAGGGCAGACAGATCGCGCCTGCACAGGGGCGGGAAGAACTCCAGCCAGTAGTTGGCGTCCGCAAAGCGGTGAATCTCATTCCGGGGAATGCCGACCGACTCCATGATCTGGAACTGGTACTTCGCCTTGACTGTCTTGGCATTGGCCTTGCCCTTGGTGGCCTTGAACTTGGTGACGTCCTCGTTCTTGGCCTGTACTGTGGTCTCTTTCCCAGCCGGCTTCTCCATCGCGATCTCGGCATCCTCGTCGTAGTTCTCAAACTCCTGGCCGAACATCTTGACCTCCTTCGCGATCTTGTCTGCTGAGGCCTTGATGGGCAGTCCTGTGCAGTGGTAGCCCTGGGGCCACAGCACGCGCTTGCCCTTCATGCGCTCCCATCCTACCATGAACTCAACCTTGCTGTCCGAGAAGGCATGGCCCACGTGAAGAACACCGTTCCTAAGCAGTACTCATGTCAGTACTGCGTGGTCTAGATCCACTCGCAACTCGGTTGCTCCAACCCATCCATTCTATCCGATGTTCGATTCTCAGGCGCGGAATAGGGATAGGGCGCACATGTATGGGTACGCGATGGTACCGAAGAATTTTGGGTATTTCTCGCGGAGCTCCGAGGAGCTGATGGAGTGCAGAGGGATCTCGTCGATGGTGGGGGCATCAGGTTGGAAGACTCGGTCGCTCTCCCACTTCTCTTGGATCTTCTTCTCCCATGCTACCAGGGTGTCTCGTTTCTCGGTCTGTGGAAGAGCAAAGCGTATTTTAGTCAGTATGGATCCCGTAAAGGACTTCAAAGCGGATTGGGCGCAGTAGGACGTACACCCTTGAGCTCCTTCGTCTTAGAGACGGGGACAACGATATTGCTCGCCGCCATGATTGGGATAATCTCCTGTTGCTCCCAGTTTTAGAAACAAATTGCACTGGGAATTGGAGTTAGCACAGATGATGTACGTAAGTGACCTTCTCTTCAATGAACTCACGGAACAGCCTCGTTGTGCCGTTTGTTTTGTCCGTTTAATGTACGGTGGGCTTCGTGGTCGAGGTTGAGTCACTGAGTTACCAAGCAGTTGCTGTTTGGGCTGGAGGGGCCAAAATTTCACACCAGCCAGGCCGCACCAGGCCACAGAGGAACATTGAACGGGAGATCGCGGGGTTAGTGGGTCCAGTATGATGCGCGACAGGTCTGGTGTGACAGGGAACAGGGATGTTGACACTTATGTATGTACAGGCCCCAGCAATACATACATACCCGTGGACTGCAACAGGGGGTTACTCCAGACAACCTCACCTCGACTTCCATCAGCGACATTTCAGCAGATGCATCCAGTCAAGCCGGTTCATTGATTGATTGATCACCATCCACTCATCCCCAACATGTTCGGAACACTTATCCGAAGAGCTGCTCAGGAAACGAGACGCTCTAACCTGGCATACATACGACATTTGAGAGAACTACACCCGCCCAAGAAAGTCTGGCCGCCCGACTTCAAGAGGCTCTCGAAGCAGGAGCAGTTCAGGTTCGAGAAGAAATTTAAGCGGCGGCTGGCTCTCGCCATGGCACGGCCACAACGGGAAAGGTTGCTTAAGCTTGTGCAGCTGTTTAGTGTCACATGTAAGTGGAGGAGGGCCAATTGACCCTACGTACTCTGACATTGGGTTCAAACACCTTGTTGTGACAGTTTGAGCTGACACATATTAGCCGTCCTCATCTACACCGTCTTGTTCATGGACTGGAAAACTGAGCGACATCCATTTGTTGGTGTAGGTTTCCTTGACAATCCCTTGTAGTCCGCTCAAGAGCCCAAGGACGGACGTCCACTGACAAAGACACAGCTACGAAAGAGCCTCTGGAATATGATCGGTTATGATTATGAAGCACCGTCTACACACCCAACAACGCAGAAGATTCACCCTCAAGGTCTACCACAAGTTAAATAAGGTGTGCCTCGTCTGGTACATATTGCATATGACTTCTCAAGCGTTCTGGCTAAAGATACCCTAGACAGAGTGAATCCTACTCAGCAGCGGCTCACTCACTGTAATGGAAGATCTCTCCTCATTTCATGATGCCTGATGACGCGAAATGCCCTTTGCGGCAATCCCGCTTCTTATCCGAGGACCCGCCTTGTGCTTGTCGTTTGACCTTGAACGGTACGGAGAAATCGTGCACACCACCACTTGGCCAACGGTACTCCCCCCGTACTTCCACAGTGGTTGACATTTGGGCTGTCCGACGAGATGATACTCTGCTCGCGATTTCTCGCGTACTTCTGTCTGCATGCAGTACTTCGTTCTTCATCTCCCAGCCCATACAAAGTTGCCACCCATGCCCAACCCGGCGCCCAGACCGGAGCCCCTGGACTCATTAACTGGCCTCTTTGCCACAGTTCCCTGTGCCCTCACACCGGCCACAATCCTATCCAAATTTGTCTCGATAACGACACCACCGACGATCATCTCTGATAGCGTAGCATGTAGGCTTTCAAAGTTGAAGATCAGATCCAGCTCGCACACATTCTCGAATAGTTTATCCAGCGATTCCACGTATACTTGGATCAGGTCGATGAGCGCAAGCGGTGATTCTGTCGAGGTCGATATTACTATGAAGAACAGCGTCGCATAGTGTCGGTATGTAACCAGCGAGGGCACGTCGTTGTGTTGCTCGGCGGAGGAGTGGGAAGTGCCAGAGGCGGCGAGGAGGGGCGGCAGAGGGAGGAAGTTGCAGGCCCCGGAAGGGCGATTGGAGACGAGGGTGAAGATCTCGGAGATGAGGCGTTGTTGTATACTCGTGTCCTGGCAAATTATAAGTCAGTCATATGGTTTTGCGACCAGAGCCTACGAGCGCAGAGAGGGGAGGGGAGGTTGGGGAGAATTTACCAGTTGTGTGTAGAACTTGGTCAGCCGAGGTTGGCCTTGGCCGTTAAAAACCAAGAAGGCGTTGATCATATTTGTAAGTCTTTGTAAGTATGTGCCGACCTGAACTACTGCGACAAGAAGAATGGACAGTTGGTTGCTTGTTTGGTGGATGCGAGTCGACGGTGTTGAAGTTGCGACTGGGAATGGGAACGGTAATGTGTAATGCGTCGTGACAACAGCGGAAATGTCCCGCGAGTGCGATTGCGATATCAGCAACATTGAAGTCAGGAAATGCACGGACCATTACACCCCTGAAAAGCTGGGGAAAGCTCCTGCCAAACGGTGGAGCTATCCATCCATGTGGACATCTGGACTGGTGCCCCCAAAGGCTTCCAGGCCCCAGCAGAGCTCCAATTCGTCAGCGACCACAGACAGCAGGAACCTGCAGCTTTAAGTGCCGTGCTTGCTTCACTTTCACTTTCCACCTTCCCCGGTTTTCTTAATAACATATTTGTTTCACTCGCCAGCCTGTGTCACCAAACACTCCGAACGCCCCAGACACGCATCAATCGAACTAATCCAAACGACCTCCCCTCAAAGATGACCAAACAATCCCTCTCAAGAGCCACGGGCCTCCTCTCCAGGGGCCTGCGTACCTCCACTACCTCCAACACCACCGGCGCAATTCGGTCTGCCCCTCGACGAGCTCTTCCAGTTCCATCCCGCGCTGTTCTCAATCCCCTCGCGGCCCGGTCCAGGTTCCTTTCGACAACAAGCTCCCAGAACAAGGGCATCCTTCCCGACTCGAGCGATCCTAGCCCCCCAAATGTCCAAAATCACAATCCCAAGCCCGTGCCCGCGGAACTCACCGACACAGAATACCACGAACTGGCCGACGAGTACCTCGAGATTGTGCTGGCACAGGTCGAGGCAATCGCCGAGAACAACGAGGCCGTTGAGGTGGAATACTCGGTATGTTCCTGTCCCCTCCTCCAATTCTTCAGCTCTAGAACCAAACGCCTAGTGCCCCGCTTCCTCCATTCCTTGTTTCCATTCCTTACCATCACGTCAACCACATATGATAGGAAATACTTATAAGTCTCTGAATAAATCCCAGGCCGGCGTCATGACCATAATACACCCCGACTTCGGCACCTACGTGGTCAACAAACAACCTCCCAACAAGCAGATTTGGCTGTCCAGCCCCATATCCGGCCCCAAGCGCTACGACTACGTCCTCTTCGGCGAAGGCCAGGCCCAGAAGGCGGGCACCGCCACCGGCGACTGGGTCTACCTGCGCGACGGCAGCACGCTGACCGAGCTGTTCCTGGGGGAGCTTGGCGTCGACCTGAGCCTGCCCCTCCCGCAATAGAGCCTGCGTGAGGTCGACGGTAACGAGGTTGTCGGCGACGGGGGAGTGATTCTCGACTCGCACCCGCGCTCGCGGGTTCTCCAGACAGCCTTGGTTGTGGAGGGGGAGAAGGCTGGGGAGCAGTGAGCAGGCTAGGTAACCAATGACCCATGCGCGGAATTCACAGACCGCTTGGTACTAGACTCGCAAACCATGGATGGGATTGTCTAGGCACACTCCACACATCGCTTCTATTTCGAACCGCTGGGGCTGGAATCCTAAGTGGAGAGGTATGACTTGAAGGCTGGTGCAAGGGCGATGGTAGACTCGCGCGTGGTGCGCTGTGCGCCTGTAGCGAGAGGGTTATGGGTACAAGACAATACCTTCTTGTGCGACAGCGGCCAGGAGTACGTCGTCCAGCACGTACGTAGGCACTTGTTATGTAGCTAGTGCACCATCTCGCATGGAACTGAGCGGTTTCTTTTCTGAGCATGGCACAAGTTGTTGCTACAGCAGGGTTCAATCACTTGCGGCTGTAACCCCTTGGAACTAATACACTCCTGCAGTCTTCTCGAGGACTATCGTCCCAGGGTTTTGGCTCCTTCCGATGAGACATAGTACACATTATTTGTATTCGCGCTCGCCGACGGGCTATCTCCAAGATGTAAAATGCGAACGAGAGACCTAATTCCTCCCAAGGCCTTTCCGACCTCCCCCACGCAATGCAGAAAAGAATATGTATAATAAATCAAGAAGGCCCAAGCCGAGTTTCTGGGCTAGATGCTGTCTGCAGTCGGAATTGTGATCAACTCGTGACAATCCTCCGACTGGCCGCCCCCTTTGCTAAATCCACCCCATCATTCCTGCCTCTACCTTGAGGTACAAACGAGTCCAGAATTTTTACAGCTTTTCCTACAGGCATTGACGATCAAGACTGAGAGGCAAGGTAGTTGGCCGCCTGGAAAGATTATGTCGTTAGCCACAAAGCATACCCACACCGACGCCGCAAGCAGAATTCATAAATCCAAGCTCACAAGTACAAAGACGGCGATTATCTGGGACATTCTTAACTCACCCTCTCCAAGTTATAATCGTACTTCTCGAGCGCATTCAGCGCATCACCCCTGCTATACCCCATACCTGTCAGATCCTTGAGTATCGGATCATCATGCTCACCGTCCTCGGTCAGAGCACGTCCCGGCCCGTCTGGCCTTGGCGGGGCAAGGCTCGCGCCCCCGTTGTCCTTGGGGGCTTCGGCGGTCGAAGGCGGCGCACCGCTGCCTGCACTACCCGGCGGTGGCGGGATAGCCTCAGCCTTGGCTGGTGGCGCGTCGTCAAGGGATGCGAAGATGGCGTCCCAATCATGGTTCCCCGCTTGCTTGTCAGCGCCTTCGGCAGGCGCTGCGGCGTTGGGCTGTGAAGCCCTGTTGTCGATGCTGGCGAAGTCGAAAGTGCTCTCCGTGCCGAACGGGGCAGCCGCGCCGTGGCTGCTACCCGGCGGCGCGGCCGTGGAATCGCTCCTAGCTGCGGGTGGAGGGCTATCGAAAGTAGGGTTGAAGTCGTCGAGACCGGATCTGCTGATGGTCTGGAAATCGTCGTCGGCTGTGGAACCCTCCTTGGCATCTTCGAGATCGGCGAAGTCGTCATCGAGATCATCAAAACTAGAGCTCTGCTTGGACATCCCGCTGCTAGCAGCGGGTGCCGTGGGGGTCGCGGCAGGCTCAGCCTCAGGCTCGGGGAAGCTGCCAGGCGGAGGTGCACTGTGGAAAACATCGTCCTCCTGCTCGGTAGCTCCTTCGGCGGCGGGGCCAGGTGCATCGCCAACAACGGCCTTGGTCAGAGACGGAGATTCTGGCTTGTCCGTGGCAGAAGGCGGACTTGCTGGAGCAAAGTCATCATCAAAGCCCGCCTCATCGGCAGAATCCGACTCGTCGTCCTTCTCTAGCTCAGCGATAGGTGGGAACTCCGCATCAAAAGCGGAGCGATTCTTCGCCTGGTCTGCGCCCGACACTTCCGCCGATGCATCCTTGGGCGTAGAAGTCTTGAAGTTTGCGAACGCGTTTTCAAACTCCTCCTTGGCCTTGGCCTGGTCCATCGCGGAGAAAGGATCTGAGCTGGACCCGGCAGCAGGTGTCTCCTTTGCACTATCGAAGAAGGATTCAGGACCGGGTGTTGGCATGGTTTCTGGTACCCTAGCCTCAGCAGTTGAGCCTCCAGTGGCGGTCGCCTCAATCGGCGCAGCAGCAGGTGCGTCGGCAGGGGTGACCTATTGAGTGTTAGTCTGTGTGTTGGCCTAGGCCGGGGCTCCAGAGGCCAACGGGATGCTTGAGCTTACTTGTCGTGGCTCAGGTGGGGCAGGGGTCGGTTCACTCGCGCTCGCAAAGGTAGGGTTCCTGCTCACATTGGGACTGTTGGAAGTTGGTGTAGCAAACGAGCCGGTACTAGTGGCTGAGGCTCCTGTGTCCTGGGGTTTGAAGGCAGGGAAAGCAGGACCAAAGACGTCGTCAAAGGACTTGTCATTGTATGTCTTAGTGGATGTGCCGGGGCTAGGGAACGATCCCATCATGTCCGTGCTGCCGGTCCTCCGGAAGAAGGGATTGTTACCACTGGCATTACTAGGGGCCGGACTGGCAACCTGTGGAGGAGGGTTTGGTGGCGGACTTTGACTCAGCTGCCTCGCCAGGTCGTGGGTCTCCTTGTTCAGCTCTTCTTGCTCGGCCTTCAGCTTGTCCCTCTCACCTTCGTTCGTAGCCAGCTGCTTCTTGTTGATGGCCACCAGACCCTTTTGCTGTCTTGCATCGGACTTCAGCTTCTCAATCTGCGGCTTCAGAGCAGCAACCTCGGCATTGACGGCTCTTATCTTCTCCTTCAGGTTTGAATTCTCCTGCTGATCAGCCTGCAAAGCCGTGGCAATAGTCTGGTACTGTGTCTGCAGGTCTTTGAGGGTACCGTCGAGCATAGCACAGTCTGTCTGAAGCTTCTTCGTCTCGTTTCGAGAGGCATTGAGCTTCTCCTGTAGCTCGCGGACTTCCCCGGCCTGGTTTTCATACAACGTACGAAGCTGAGAAAGGCGCTGCTCAAAGTTCTTTTTTTGCTGGGCTGTCTGGTTCAGCTCGTTCTGCGTCGCATTTCGCTGGCCCTGGACATCTTGCATCGACTTTGACAATGATCCAATCTGGTTCGAGAGATTGGCAAGCTCCATCGTGTCGTTCACGGATTCACTCTTGGTCTGTGGCTCAGCATCGCCAAGGAGATCCTCAGTCACTGATGGCTGTAGAGGAGCAGGGGCAGGGGCAGAGGCAGGAGGCCTCGGGAAGGTAGACCCTGAAGCTGCCGAGTCCCCTGTGCCTTGCACTGTCAACGAGCGCCCAAAGGTGGAGGACGGGACGAAAGGCTTGAAGCCGCCTGTTGTCGTTGGCGACATCCTGGCGACTGGAGATGCAGGAGCAGCAGGGCTAGTGCTTCCTGCGAAGGGATCATTCGCAGTCGCAGATCCTCCGGTGATCATGGCGCCCTGGGCCGGTGCAGCGGGAGAAGGAGAGGGGTCCAGGCCAAACAGGTCGTCAAGGGCCGATACTGGCTTGGGTGGTGGAGGCTGCTGTACTGGTAGCTGCTGGGCTGGGAGCTGCTGTGGAGGCGGCGCATCAAATGGACTTGTTGCTGTTGACGGCCGGACCTGGCCACGCATACTTGGCGGCATCAGGTTCGCTGGTAGTGTTTGCGGGAGATCACCCTGCTTGCTCCGTTGCTGACGGATCAAGTACATGGCAACAGAAAACTCATCCCGATTCAGGCGGCCTTCCGATCTGATGTCTGCTAGGTCCCAAATGTTGGCAAGGGTAGCCTCTGAAAGGTTAGATTGACTGAAGAATGGGACGGCCTCCTCTCCCGTGATATAACCCTTCCTCGTTTTATCGATACTGTCGTAGATTTGGTCAAAGCGGTGCTTGTCAGATGCGGTGACCAGCCATGCATCGCCAGTGGTCTGCGGTGCGAGGGGTGACCTCGTGTGTGCGGCACCCAGCGGCGATCCTGTTCGAATGGGCAGTTGGCGCTGGGCGTGCCCACTGAGCTGGCGAGGGATGGCAGATATGGGGGCTGTAGGACCGCTTGGACTCTGCGGTCGCGCACCGATAGATCCACGTCGTGTTGCAGCGTCATAGAGTGCTGCTGGGAGGATGTTCGGGAGAGCCCTCAGTGCGCCGGCCTTCATGCTCGTCAACAAATGCATTGCGATGACGAACTCGGTGAGCACCAGAGCACCTCGTTGTTCTGTATCGGCAAGCTGCCAGATGCGACCCAAGGTCTCGGTAGGGAGACCAGACTTCTCAAAGATCTGCCTGGCCTGTTCTCCACTCAACATAGTTCCATTCTGTAGAGGTTGTTGCTCGAAGACCCCGGCATACAGGGAGACCTTCTCGGGGGTCAGGGGTGGAATTCGGATGGGAGCGTTGCCAGTGCCCTGGGCTGAGATGGGCTGAGGAGAGCCAGTCGGAGCAGGAGCAAGCGGGGGAGGCGCTGGAGTAAAGCCATCGAAACGTGGGATAGGGCCGGGTTGCAGGGCGACTTGTGGTGCTGGTTCGCGGCCAGCTTGGGCATGACCGATCAGGCGCAGGGCGACGCCAAAGCCGGCTGGTGTTAGGAAGCCTCGGTTTTCCTGATCCGCGATCTGCCAGATTTCTCCGAGTATCCTGGAGTCCAGCCTTGTCTTTTCGAAGAACTTAACAGCGATCTCTCCCGTAACCACTCCGACACTTTCGGTATCTGCTTGTCGGAAGAGTTGGCCATAGACTCGTTTCTCGTCAGGGGTGAGGTTCAGGTTCGGGGCAGCTGCCAGTGGTAATATATTGTTAGTTTCGTTTGAATGCTCCCTTGGATGAGCGACCACTCTGATCCATTTAGTCGGAGACGAGCGAGTGTTGTCTCACCTGGGTCTGCGCCACTGCTTTCAGCCATCTTGATGTCGGTGGCGTAGCAGCCAAGCTTGTGCTCGGTTGTGGATGAGCTTGGGTTGAGGTATTTGAGGGTGATGGTCTGCGCCTTCGTGGCAGTTCTCTGGTCACAAATTGTCGAGGCGGACTGCGCAGTTGTGTGGTTGCCCAGTCGGTGTCGGCTTTCGAGGTTGATGTCAATGTCAGTTATCGGCCGGGATGGATTGGTGCCGCACGTCAGCAGGACAGTTTTGGCAGCGTACAATGATGGTATGATTGAGCGTCGGATCTGCAAAAACGCAGGCAACAACAGGAAGAGATGAGTCAAGAAGACAGTTAAAAATGTGGTAGGGAACACAAAATGGAGAGAGAGGTAGTTGATGAGTTGAATACCCCGTGTTCCGTAGAGGCTGGGAGATTGACTTCCAATGTTGCAATCATCTGGAATTACGGGTGGCCACCGTTTGCTGTCCGACGTCCACCATCCACCGTCCACCGTCCGCCTTCCACCGTTCCGCTTGGGCACAATCAGCCGATGCCCAAACCCTGGACCCTGACAAATATGGGCCCTGCAAAGCACTGACCTCGGTTACCGCATTACCCGAGTACTCATGTACATAGTATGCGATTCAGGCACATCAACCCCCCAAAGGTCCTCAACTTTACCACATGCATATGCTCTTACGTGGGTACACACCCCA
>LKEA01000009.1:814309-863949 GCA_003795315.1 Cytospora schulzeri | reverse complement strand
TGGCAGCTTGCTACTTCCCTTTTCAACGTCTTCTTACGCCTGTAGTTTATGAGCTGTCGTTTTGGCAAGTGAGCCGTGACTGGGTTGCATCTCGAGGAATGGAAGTTGAGCTCAGCAGCTCTCCGTATCACGATACGAACACAGATCATTGTGACGATATAGACACGTCGTCGGAGCATATAGGCCTTGGTGAGTTAAGGAAGTGGAACCATAGCTAGTTCTGGGAGCATATAGATATCTTGACCATAATGATATATTGATTCTTCGTCTTCACCCTCTGGCCTTTAAGTCGGCTGATTGTACGGCTTTACCCTTTCCCAGTGCCAGGACTCATGTCCTCTGAGACCCTCTGGGTCTGTATCGTCCGCTAAGTGTGTATCTGGCCACGTGCCCTGCATCTGAGAACCCCTTGGCCTGACGACACGGGATATCCAATCTATCTCAATCGGTGCCGTACGTCTGATTCAGTGTCCAAAAGTGATACGATGCATGCCTCTTCCACTCAGGCGGGACCCAGTCGCTTAACGGACACGGGGAGTACAGGCATCGTTAGACATCCAAGGCAACAATCTGATAACGTGCCAGCCACACTCCATTTCCAAGTTTCAGTTCGGTTTGTGCGCCTCGCCAATCAACCTTGACAATCGACATTCACCCCGACCCAGAATCTTCCCCTCAACCCGTCATCTCGAGGTCTGGGTCAACCGCGGTCCCCAGATCCCTCTCCTCAAGGAACCTCCGCCCCCTGAGCTGGTCAGGCAGGTACTCCTGCTTGACCTTCCCTTCCTTATAGTTGGGGTTATATTTATACTCGGCGCCGTACCCCATCTCCTTCATCAACCTCGTGGGGGCGTTCCGCAGGTGGACGGGGATGGGCAGGCCCGCGATCCCCGGCTCCCGCAGGGCGGCATAGGCATTGTTCAGGCCGCGGTAGGCGCGCGTGCTCTTGGGGGCCAGGCACAGCGCCGCGGCGCAGTGGCCGAGCGGGATGCGCGCCTCGGGCATGCCGATCTTCTCGACCGCCGCGTAGGTCGCCGTGGCGAGCGAGAGCAGCGTGTTGTCCGCCAGGCCGACGTCCTCCGAGGCGATGACCACCATGCGCCGCGCGATGAAGAGGGGGTCCTCGCCGGATTGGAGCATCCGCGCGAGGTAGTAGAGGGCCGCGTCCGGGTCCGAGCCGCGGACGGACTTGTGGAAGGCCGAGATGGTGTCGTAGTGCTGATCGCCGGCGCGGTCGTACACCAGGGTTTTCGTGAGGGCTGCTTTGATGTCCTCCTTTGTGATGGGCGTTGAGGGATCCAGCGGTGGTTTTGTAGTTAGGGAAAGAGCCACCTCGAGCAGGTTGAGTGCCGTCCGGGCATCGCCGTCGGCGAAGGCGGACAGATAAGCCAGGAGCTCCTCGTCTATCAAGGGCGAGAGCTTGGACGGATCGTCCTCATATTCCTGCTTCAGGGCCCTCATCAAGATGCTTCGAACATGGTCAACCGAGAGCTTCTGCAGCGTAAATGTCCGACACCGGGACATCAGCGCAGCCTGCACCTTGAAGGACGGGTTTTCCGTAGTGGCGCCGATCAAGGTGATTGTGCCCGCCTCGACGGGCTTTAAAAAGAGGTCCTGCTGGGCCTTGGTAAATCGATGTATCTCGTCACAAAAAATGATGGTCCTCCTTCCGGTGAGTGATAGTTCGTTGGAAGCATCCTGAAACAGCTTCTTGCACTCGGCGGCACCACTGCTCGTCGCATTTATCTCGATGAAGCGGCTCCCGACCATTCTGGCGATAACCCGAGCTATGGTCGTCTTCCCCGTCCCTGATCCTCCCCATAATATCATGGATGGTAATGAATCCGACTCGATTAGAGCACGTAATACGCCACTGGGACCGACGAGGTCTTGACCGGCGACATCGTCTAGGGTGCCAGGTCGCATACGCTCGGCTAAAGGTACGTGTCGATTGGACTTGAGCTTCTTGATCGGTGGCGCTGGTAATGACAGAGACTGGGCCTCTGCCTCTGCCATGGGAGTATCTTGTGTCGGAGCATCCTCGTGTGCCCCTGGGCCCTCATCGAAGGACCTTTTCATGCCCCCTGTCCTTGCAGAGCTCGTGGGAGGGTTGCTGCCCGGTGTACTCGGGGAGCTATTGGCGACTGGGGCCAGGACCTTGGAGGCGGTCGCATGGCGTTTCGTAGCCGGCGTGGCAAAGAAGTCGGCGGCTGATCTCTTGACGGCAGATGAGGGAGGTGGAGCAGCGGAAGAGGAAGGAGGAGGGTTCTGAGACTGTGATGGGGAGGATTTAGAGGCGGTGGCGGTATCACTGTCGACAACAAAGGTGGTGCATCCTGAATCAAGATGGCCGTTGATCTCGGAGGATTTGACGGTCTTGTTGCAGATTGGACAGAGGACCATGGTACCAAGATGTCAGCGTAGGCACACGAATAATAGGGGTTATGTGTCTGGGAAGCCGACAGGTCGAATAATGTGAAGATGTGTTTGTATGTTTCAAGTGTTGAGTGTAAACAAGTACGTATAGTATAGTAAGTGTCTGTCTTGCAAGTATCAAAGGTCGTCTTTTGCTGGCCGCCCAGACGCGCAACGCGTAGATTGAGCCGGGGACGCGACCCGCCCCGCCTACGGCAGCTGCCACAGTAGCACCCGACGGCCTACAGCTTCTAGGCTTTCCGCTGGAAGCATGGGGAAGCTTCAGGGACCCACGCGGGGTCGTTCGGTAGCTGGCAGCGCCCACCAGACCCAAACCCCCCTGAACCAAGTATGGAACGGATGCTTCTCCGGGAGTAGTTAGCAGCCTTAAAAAAAACCACCCCAGGTAAGTACCTAGTAGCTATCTTTGAGGATTTGATGATTGATATATGCATGTGCATGCATATGTAGCAGTAGTCTTTCTATATACTACACTACATACATACATACATACATACATACATACATAGGTAACCTAAGTAGGTGGGTACATATTACCCCCAATAGGCACAAGACGCCGTCGCAATGCAAAGCAAGTCTCAACGCTCAGATGCATTACAATCCCCATTCCGTCCCATGCCATGCCATGCCATGCCAAGATTCATGCCCATGAAACAGTCAATGGTTCCCTCCCAATACCCTATGTGCAATGCCAGCCTCTTCCTTGCTCCGCCCTCCGTCTATGTACCCTCATTAAGCTGTATATTCCCGTTCAAGCTCCCAACTCATCCAAAAGAAAAAAAAATGTCTCCTGCTCATAGCCCTCCTCTTCCATGCTTCCTATCTTTCTCTCTCTACCTTATGCTTTGCCTCCACCTCTCAACCTGCTCCGCTTGTCTGGGTACGCCGACCTGCATACCATATCCCGAAGCCATACCACCAGTCAAGCCAACACCAGCCCCGTACGCCGCCGGGTTAGTCGCGTAACCCCCAGCAGCTCCCATGCCGCCTCCGTACGCACCATACCCTCCTCCGCTAGCCAATAGGCTGCCGCTGACAAACGGTCCCTGCTGCTGACCATGTGTCTGCTGCAGAAGTCCGCCATTGTACCCTCGCCCGAAGGTGTTTCCCTTCGAGAACGCGGGGTTCATGCCGTCCGGCCCAGCTTGCAGGTTGCCGTAGTTCCCAGCTGCGCCCACCAGGTTGGTTGCGGCACGAGGTGCCCCAGCACCCATGCCGAGCTGGCCCATACTCATGCTGCCCCTCAGGTGGCGTCCTTGCGACTGTCCCGTGCCCAAACCAAGGCCGCCCGTGCTGTCGTTGAACCTCCCCCCTTGGAAACCGCCCTTCGAGGCGCCTACACCGGGTTCATGTAGCTGTTTCGGAACTTGAGCCCTGAAAGCTGCCATCCTGGCTGCCTCTTCGCGCCCGACTCGTGCCGCTTCTTCTTGCTTGCGCAGACGCTCCGCCTCGCGAGGGTCCATCCTGCCCTGAGGTCCCTCTAGCGGATTTGCGCCCAGCACATCTGCCATGCTGAGACGGCTCTTCATACCATCTCTTTCACTGCCACCGGATACAGCGCGGATGCCCATCTCCGCCTCGCGGGCTTGACGCTCCGCTTGCAAGCGGCGACGGCGCTGGCCCAGGGTTTCTTCCTCCTCGGCTGGCGGCGACGCACTTTCCTTCCCTTTGCCCTTGTCCATAGCTCTGTCCTTGCCCTTCCCTTCCTCCCCATTGATGCCGAGCTCGCTCATCAGTTCCGTCGAGAAAGCCATGCTGACGGGCCTGGCTCTAGGCAGAGGATTGCCCTCCTTGGCACGCATTCTTCTCATGCGTTCACCAAGGGTCTCCCCCTCGACCTCCTCGTCGACCTTGTTCTGGCTCGCCGTGCTGCCGGCTTGAGAATGGCCGTTGTTCGACGCAGCAGGGTTGATGAGTGGCATATCAGGGATGCCTATGCGCGACATCCTGGTTCCGTTACCGCCTGGCTGGAGGTACATGCTGTTGGGTGCTTTGCCCTGCAATCTAGCTCGTCTCCGTGACAGAGGTTCGTGATCCTCCATATCGCGCTTTTCCATTAAGCCTAGGGGCCTGTTGATGTCTTGTGCAGCAAGCGCCATGTCCTTGTCGGTGGCGTTGGGGCCCACCTGCCTCCTTGCGGCCAATAAGCCCAGTGGCACATCCTCGTCATCGTCACTCTCTGCCTGGTCGGAATCGGCTGCCCAGGCTAGGTTGATGTGCTTGCTCTTCCGCGCCTGTGCCTCGATCTGTGCCACGGCGTCAAGCTCCAGGAGTGTGCTGTGAAGACCATCGGTCCTGTTACTGAGAGGATTACGAGTACGTTCCTTTGCCCGTTGCTTGCGCAGTTGCAGCTCTGCTAGTAGGGTAGTAGGAGGACCGGAATACATCTGCACCTCATTTTCCGAATCCAAGTCAGACTCTCTTTCCACGTCGTCAGGCGCCAGGGCTGAGCGCTCGCCAGCGTCAGAACCCGACTCGCTGCCGTTGTGGACCGAAGCCGATAATTTTGAACGAGCGTCCGCATCTTTCTCCACGAGGAGATTCACGCTGCTTCTGGACTTGCGGCCTGGCAACAATGACCATACTGATTTCCGCTTCTCGGCCTCTGGCAAGACGGGTGTCGAGGCCGTGCTCTTTGCCAGTTTGTGGCTCTTGCCATGGCTACCACCTTCCGCGTCTTCGGCCGTCAGCACCTTACTCTTGCGGTTCTTCTTCTTTTCCAGGCCGTACACCTCCGCACCCAAGTGACCAGCAAAAGCGTGGTCAGTGAACGCATTCACAGGTGCCGAGGCGGCTGCATCGAGGATGCTGTCCAATGTCTTGGTGGCGGATCCATCCTTGATTTCGATCTTGGGCGCCTGGGCTGGGAGGTCGAAGAAGACGCTAGCTCGCAGCTGAGGTGGCAGCTCCGAAAGGTTCATGCGAGACTTGCGTGTATCTTGCGTGTGAGCTGCGCCAGGGTTCACCAGCTGCAACGATGGCCCAGGGCCTTCGAGGGCAGCAAGAGCATAGTCGGGATCCTGAGCCTTAGCGCCAGAGTGTACCGAGCTCGCAGTACGGTCATCTCCCATGAGGTTCAGGACGCCCTGTCCCTCGAGCGGATCAGGAAGCCATGTCCTGCTTTCTCGCGCAGTCTGCGGCATCTGGCTGAGCACCTGACTCCGTCGCATATTCCTCTGCGCCTGCGCAGCCTTCAGCCCCTTGCCCAATTTCGGTGGGAGGTTCAACATAGCCGGGACACGAGCAGGATAGTAAAGCATATTCTGGCCTGTCGTAGGGTCGAAGTACGACTGTGGCCGAGCGGGCGGCATTTGTGACGCTCTTTGCCGGGCTTGCGGGTACACCGCCTCTTCCGGAAGTGTTGGGTGTGGCTCGGCTACTGTTTCTGGATCGCAATGCATTCCATCAAAGTCGGCGAATGCATTGTCTTCGTCGTCCGTGTCAGGCGACCCTGAAGCATCTCGTCGCTGCTCCATCGGAGGCTCGTACTCGTCCCGAATCCGGGCTGAAGGAGGGTTCTGTGGAGTGCGAAGTTGGATATCAAGTTCCTCATGATTGTCCCAGTATGAATCGGCCGAGTGATCGAGCATGGGTGCCTTAGCCCAATCTTCTGAAGTGTGCCCTGGAAAGTCGTCTGCGACCTCTATGTCTGTGGCGTCCGGTTCGACATGCTGGCGAGCCCGGGAGAGTATCGCATCATCGTCATCCTCGAGATCTTGCAGCTGGGTTAGCCCACGGTCGGCCTCGTCCATCGCAGCCTGGGTCAGGGTGGACGGTGGCTCCATCTCGGCGACCTGAGCAAGAGATAATTGTCCATTACTGCGAGCACTGTGGACAGAACTCTTTCCGGGGCCGCTCCTCGACATGGACAAGGCAGACAAGTTGGGAAATGCTTCGCCCTCGATCGTTTCGGCCTTGCTCCTCGTGCTGTTCGCCCTTGACAATGCGCCACTGCTCTTGCTCCCACTCGTCACCCGTTCCGTGACCGATTGTGCGGGGCTCATGATGAATCCGCCAGGAGAGTAACCGCCCAGCCTTGCCTCGGTGTTCAAGCCGACAATAGAGCTCTTGCGCGCAAACAAGGGCGCTGGTGTGATTCCAGGCGGACTGTCGACGCCTGGGAAATCACCCCCGCTCCTCACGCTGGCCGCAAGTATGGAGGACCGACGACTGTCAGTGCGCTTCAGCTCTTCATGGGCATGCCTGATTGCGTCCTCTATGCTGCTAGTCATAGAAAAGCGCTCAGCGGTGGCCTCGAGAGCGGCAATGTTGCTGGTATAAGAGCCAGATCGGGCGTTGACGGTGCTGTCGGGAGCAGGATGGCGGAGGACAGAATGTGTCGAGGCAGTCCGAACGATGGGGGGCGAAAGGGGCGGTTCGATGGGAGAGAGGGGAGATGTTGGTGACCGCGAGGATGCCCTCGATGGCAAGGAATGTAGCGGGGGTCGTCGCACAGCAGGTCGTATAATGCCGGTATCTGGAGTGGATGGACCAGAAGTGCGGTTGCTGGTGGTGGTTGTGTCGGGCGGTGTTGACTTGGCTATATTCGTGGCCGAAGGAGAGCCAAATACGGAATCGGCGTGTAGAGTATCAAGAGAGCGGTCTTCAGGAATAAGCTCAAGAAATTCGTGCCTGGGAGACAATTCCTGATCGACAGGGTGCGATAAAGGATGGGAGGAAGGAGGATGGGTGTGAGGTGGACTGGCGGAAGGACTTGGTGCCAGAAGTGGATTCGCATTCACATTGTGGCTGCAGTTGGAAATAGAATCGAGCACATCGGCAGATGGTGGAGTCGACGACAGCAGTGCGGATTGCCCCTTTTCGGATTCCATATTATCGTTATCGCCCATGGCGGGATCCATGCAACATAGATGTGCCGTATCCCGGGCAGAACAGCAGCAGCAGCAGCAGCGGCGGCGGCGGCGGCAGGAGGAGGAGCAAGAGGAACAGCAATGATGCTTGAGGCGCGTGGCTACGGCGTTGGCGTGTGCGTGGTAGGCGCAAGTGTCGTCTCGAAGTCTTGCGAGCAACGTCACCGGGGGGCGCGATGAGAATGCAGAGAGTGTGTGGGTAGAAGCACTGGGTATCTGTATTCCCGTACTAGTATCCTGTTGTAGTCCGTATTCCAGAGTTTCCAGATGAGTTCCCGTAATCCGCAATTCGTAATCGGTAATCCGTACTGGGGCTTGGTTGACATGGTCCGCAAGCGCGAGATGATGTATTATTGTATTGCACAGCCCTCGACCCTGCACCTCTTTCCTCACTCAACCTGCTCGGTGCAAAGTTCACGGGTTGTCGGTGACAATTGAAGGAATATCAACCATGTGTTTATAAATGGGCAACAACTGAAAAAGAACATCAAAAAAAAGGGAAAATGAGAGAGCGAGAGAGAGAGAGAGAGAGAGAGGAAAAGAAATAATTGAACTGAGCAACCAGTTGCAGCCAGCCCATGGGACTTGGAAGAGCCAATTAGGTACAGATATAATGTACCTGGGCAAGTTTGGGGTTGTTTGCACTTGCTCTTCGTGTTGGAATTCAAGGTTCAAGTTCCGGTTCTGGATGCGGCAGGGACAAGGGTCATACCAACCTTGGAACCTTATTATGTACTTACATAACTAACCTTGAAAGTACCTAGCTATGCCGAACCATGTACAGATCCGGACAGATAGCCTACTCCAAGTACCGAAGAACTCCATCCTAGGTACGGATCTCCTTAGCTTGGTCTGTCAGTCCAAGTCAACCAGTCAGTCAGTCAGTCACCTGGCAGTTCAGTCTGTCAGGTCTGTCAGGTCTGTCAGGTCTGTCAGGTCTGTCAGTCTTGTGTGTCTCTCCTCTCCAGAGCTCCTAATGCAATCCGTACCTGAGCTACTCCTGAGCTACTGAGGCCGCCTTGATAGACCGCCCGCCAGCTTTGCTCTTTTCCACCATTCCAATTGAGACTGTCTGTCGTGTCACCCACATGCTATCTGGAACAATACCAAAAGAAGAAGAAGAAGGACAAAAAACAAAATACCCCGGTTATCCTATTGTGGTTCCTCTGTCGTCATCAATACTACTAGATATTGTCACCCAGCACATTATTTGTGCACTTACGGATCCGTATATCTTTTGGCAGTTGCAAGCGGTCAGCGATATGAATACCTATGAAATACCTATGTACCTACTCTGGGTACGCATGCGTACGCCTAGGAGATACGTACTAACTTGGTCCCCGCTTCAGAGCATTGCAAACCTTTAGCTTACCATTCGACAAAACGCCCTGTCAGGCCTGTCGTGTGCTTCATCTGTTGGACCCATCATCAACGTGGCACCAGGGTGCATTGGACAAGACCAGCAATCCGTCGGCGTTGCGACTCTGCTATGCAGTACGATATCACGTCGCTGATAACATCTCTGAGTTTGAGTGGATGTGAACCATCTTTACCTCGCCAACACCTCTCTGTTCGACCCCAGGGCCCCTCAGCTGCTATCTCTTGCATCAGTACGTGTACTGGTTGGTAGCTATCATTGTCGAAGGGGCTTGAGCGAGAGGCGCGCGTCTTCAGATTACCGTACATTGCTTTAGGAAATAATATTAAGGTTCAAACCACGCGTTACACAGCATAACAGCCACCTTCCAAGGTCGTACGCAGCATCATTTCCCTTGTCTCGCCTTAATTTCACACATCTTGATGTCCAGGCCTGAGGCCTCGTAAAGAGTACGTACGGATTACGGCGTGTAAATTGAACCATTATTCATCATGGCAGTTGGTGACTTTGGATTGGGTAAAGGTCTCCACGGTGAATATCACTACATCCAACGGGCCGCCGAGATCAACGTCGTTGGTGTCTGTGCGATGGAATATGTGAGTTAACACCAATACGTTTGTAGCAGATCAGAGAGTCATCGATATCCACATGATTGTATTCTGTTGGTATCGTTGTTATTTTGCTCTGGAGGCATCTACACACACACCGCATGCCTTCAGTGCTTGTCTTAGCCTGGTTGCTAAGTATGTAGCGATAAATGGGGCCTGCCAAACTCGCAGGCGTTTTTTGTGTTGGAATATTCTCCGACCTCATCTCCCTGTCCAGGCGCGAAGAGGGAACGTGCATATTTTAAATTGAAGTCATCTAACCGAGTCCGACTGAGTGCCCAGGTGGGGCATATGGGATAGGTATCATCGTCAGGTACCGCCATTTTGACGTACACGCGCAGCCCTGGAGCCCTCCGGGCGTCGCCAGAGACCCCGCCGGGTCCCTCAATATCTGGAGACTGGTGGTGATTATCTGCGATGGTTCTTCGGAAGAGGACGATGATACAGGGATGCCCCCTCTATCGACTGCCTTATCATCTGGCTCGCCATCTGGCACTTCTTGTCGACTCGTGCTGTTGGGGCACCCTGCACGATATTTACCGTGCTATAGGAGAACCCGGACATTATTCCCAGGTCTCGACGCCCAGTATAGTCCATCCCCAAAGTCACCTTCGACAGTCCGTCACAACATCTGCTTACCATGCTCACTCACCACTCAAAAAATCGCTTCGCATACATACGATGCTGTGCATTGGAACGCCCAACAAGGCCAACAAGGCCATCCCATATCCAAAATCCAAATCCACGCCCCAGCCAGTCTCATCCCATCCTTCTTCCCTGGCCAATACTCAAGAAGATGTCGCTTTTATCAACTGACATCACTGGTTTGTTAGCCGGCCTTCGAGCCCCCCCTCCCCAGAGGATTTCACGAAAACAAAAAAGGAATGACCCTGGTGCCCAGGCGTACGTTCAGCCTGGCGGGAAAGGTCCCCTCGGTACGTTGGCACTGGAATCAGACGAAGAGAGATGGAGCCTCCGCTCTCAATCCAAAGTAAATAGCCATGCTTCGTCCACCTGCAAAGCCAATACTTCAGACTTGCGAGGACTGTGCGTTGTGTATGTTTTGCGTCGCCTCGTCCATTCTCCGCATTGCAGAGCAGCCTGGTATAAGAAGAGATGGCCGCTCTTCCAGAGTGACATACTCGGCCGAAAAGTTGAGCATCACTGGATTTTCAATTGAAGGGGCGTGTGTACCTCCCGATGATACGCTGTGTATTCTCGACACCGGCTTGCACAGACACGAAAGGTCAGGTTGGGGAGACATACCACCGGGTTTCTGAAACGGGCACTGACCCAGAGATGGTAACTTTGATCCCATTCAGTCGTTGGGGCACCGGGCCCATAAACAAAACCCACAAAGCCAGAGTCATTGCTGCTAATGGCCTCTCAAGTGGGTGCCAGTACGAATCTGACATGACCGCATAGCTCGCCTCCTGCAATGACTTCATGCCACGATAGACTTGACGAGATAGACTTCCATTGTCTGATGTCAATACGACGGCAATGTCATGTTGTTAACTTATTGGTCTGTCGTCACTGTCCTGGGTTGCCCGCGGCACCTGGGCATGTTGGGACGGTCACGCAGCACACACTTATATGCGTGCTATAGGACTGTGAGGAGCTGTGTGACGCGACGTGACGAGGGGACTCGCCGTCGAACCAGCCCAGGGGATACAGGGGAAGATCTCGGGTCGATCCCCGGTCCAACACATCTTGTGTTTTCCCGAAGGCCCCCTCCGTCTGACTGGAACACAACGTGATGCCGCGTTTGATTTGGCTCGGTCGCACGGCGCAGCACGATGGAAGGCAATCCGATCCTCTCCTTCCAAGGTTGCTCCGGCTCCGGGACAGCTCATCCACAGTGGTCAATCCAGGCCGTACAACAGCCGGAGTTTTTGTTGAGAGTGCCACAATTGATCTGTGCATATCCGACTAGATATACTTTTCAAACAGCCGTCGATCTGGACTGTCGTACCGTGGCCCACACCCAATGTATGTACGTCGTCAGTTGCTCAATGCCCTGAGTTGGCCTCGGCACCCCACAATCCCCGGACTTGTTGATCTGCCGGGAGATACGAGGTAGGAGCTCGAGTGTATGTATCGTGGCCAAATCATGCTGAGTCTCCACGGTCTAGCGATACGCGATTGTGTAGACTGAGAAGGTTATATCGCGCACGCAAAAGGCGGGCGTTGTAGGGAATCAGGGGGAATCTCGTTCAATTGCATTCAGGAGCGGACGCCCGGGCGTCGTCAATAACCATGGCTGGAAAGATAGGGTCTCGCCCAGTAGACTGCGTAGTACGCAGTATGCAGTATGCGCGGGGAGGGATTTATTACGCACTTGCTTGACGGTGCTTGCTTGGCTGTAGCCAACAGAAACTCTTTGAGACCAGACAACTGGTCGCGGACGTGACCGTAACACATTGACTTGCGGTACAACGGCCAAGACCAACAACGGCTAGCCGCGACATACACAGCATGCGGTGCGACCGGGAAGCACCTTTCATTCTGGCGGTCTGCTTTTTGGTGTACATAGCAGGCCGTGTTAGCCAGAAAAATGACACCCACACCGAACAAAGATGGCTGGCGCAGCCGAGTTGGCGTGGCATAGACACGATATCTCTTGTCAGGGGCCGTCCAAGGTTGCAGTGTCATGAGCTCGTGTGTGTGTGTGTGTGGGGGTCAAGGAGGAAGGGAGGGGGTGTTCTTTTCTCTTCCAAGGCTGGACCGAGCGGCAACCTCCCCCGCGTGGGTCCTTGTCATGTTCTCGACTCTCTCGACTCCATCCCATTCGAAAAGCCGAGAGCGGAACGATCTGCCATGCGCGCACACCTGAACACACAGTGTCCAGATGTTGTTCTTGTTACCAAGTCCCAAGGTCGTTCAAGATGCCAAGAGGATGCTCTCGTCACTTCGTCCATGATGCCTGTACCTTTCAAACATGGCGCTCTCTAACCACGATTCCTTGGTTTACTAGTGGTCCCCTTTTCTGTCCCTTCTTTCCGTCTTTTCTTTTTCTTCTTTTAGGTTCCAAGCGGCCCAGCGGCCAAGCCATCCAAGCTCAGGCACGAAGACAATAGCCTGGAGTTAGTACCCGTCGGTTCAGCCGCCGCCGCATACTATGTACATAGCGTTGCTGGCCGTTCGTATTGCTTATTTTAGTAGCGGTACGCGAGTACTCCAGCATGCCCAGTACCGTGGCAGCGGATCAGGACCAAAAGACGTTGGCTGCCGGATAAGGGGAGTTCACGGCTGTTCTAGACACGAACCCCTGAGACAACGACAAGCAACGATGCAGCGATGGCGTGAGTCGTCGTTGTCGCGAACTGATAACGGGCATTCACACGACACAAATCTCGTGGTTCAGCCTTATACTTATACATACATATTACACAGTAGACACACATTACATTATAGTAGGGCTTGTCTAGGTGGCGACTTTTAGCAGTTTCTGACAAGCGCCGCTTCCGCAGGCACTTGAACACAAGCTCTTTCGCAGAGATATTCTTGTGGCGAAAAAGAAAAAGAAAAAAAACAAGGGGGAAAAACGGCTTTGAGTCTTTGTCTCCCATCTGCACCTTTGGGCATTCCTTTGGGCTGTCATGAGCATGCCCGCCAATTGGGCCGGTCATTTCGGATGACGACCGAAGTAATGGCGAACGAACATGTCCGAGTCGGGCAGATCGGATCGAGAGAACCTCGTGGCCCTAGTGCATACATACTAACCAGATGGTGGTAGCAGTACGGAGGACAAGCCGAGAGTGATTACCGATATTCCACAAGAAAAAGTACAGCTGGAGTGTCCGTAAGGCAGGGACCCATACTAAGTATTCCATCTATGGAGACAGCAACATTCGAAAAGATCCAGTGCCATGGAACCCAACTTTAATCGAACCCAGGAAAGAAGAGGCAGACATGATACCGTTACATAAGTACCTAGGTATGTGGGACATGTTAGGGGAATTGAATTGACTTGGAATTGTTGATCTTCAGGGTCTGCTTATCTGAGTCATCCACAGCTTTCTGGAATTACTATGTACCATCCCATGGATAGATAGTACGTAAGTAACATGCCAGATCTCTCGACAAACTCCCAGATCTATACTACCTACCTGGGTAGGTATAGCCTTGTCAATCAGGACACTCTGGACACTCTGGAATATAAGAAATATATATGGGATGGGATGCTAGGTAAACACCCATTGTCATGTTTATGTCATCTGGTCAGTCATGTTTTGTTTCTTCTTTTTGGTGGCGGTGTTTCAATGATGAGATGGATTGGATGAGATGAGATGAGATGAGCATCACAATTCCTACGTACATAGTAGAGAAGACCCAACCAGACAGACCCCTGGATTGATCTATCTCCAGTTCCAAGGTTTCTTGGATACCTTAGTACTATAGTATAGTACTGCATACTATCCGTAAATGGTACACAGTCCGTTCTCGCACGGTCAACCCCCGCTATCCATCGCTAATGCACACCCCCCCCCCCTTTCCCCCTCCCCCATCCTCTTCCCCCATGATTGATTGATCCATGGATCCTCTTCAGGACGGGACCAAACAGGCCAGACCTTAGAGGAGGAGCCCTTCTGCGCCGCATCGTGCACCTTTCCAGCTACTTCTTTCCTTGTGACCGCCCTTTTCTTCCTCCAGATCCAGGTCTAGTGTCTAGTCCAGTAGTCCAGGTCCAACCAAGTCCTGGTTTCCCAAGATCCAAAGGTCCAAAGGTCCAAGGTTCCGCTCGCTAACGCCCACGATAATACCTCCTCCCCTTTTTCCATCATCAATCCTCCACTCTATACTTCATACTGTGGCTCCTTTTCCATATAACGACACACATTATCTAAACTACACATTACTTTGGTACATTGAAGGGGGTCAGTGTCAAGTGTCAGTGCCAGTGTCACGAGTCACAAAAGATCGACTACGGAGTACGGAGTTACAGGGATTACGGGAGGAGACTGCTACAGCACAACGTCTGCCGTACCCCGAGGACCTTCTGACGATCACCTCAAAGAAAACATCATCTTGGCCCCAAGCCCCAGAATCCCCAGACCATTTCTCTTTCCCCCCCTTCTTCTCTTGTGTGCTCTGGGTAAATCAGCTTTAGCCATTGCGGCTCTCTCGACGACTTCTTCTTGTTCTTTTCCATTCGACTTCCCCACGCTGTCATTACATCCCCACAACTATTTTACCTGCACACAGGATGACGCAACCGACCCAGGCGCGCAGGCGCTTTGCTCCTGTACCCGTCGAGACCACCTTCAAGGAGCACCGCAGAGCAGGGCCAACCTCTGAGCCTACTCCTGAGCCCTCCCCGACAAGCGAATCTCCGCCTCCATTGTCTCCCCCCAAGGTTGTGCACCATGAGACCCAAACTCAGACCCAGACCCAGACCCAGCCGCGGGAGAAACGTCGATTTGCCCCACGCCTTCTTGAGTCCAGCCGAAGATCACGACGAGCAGGCGATGTCGGTCCCGCCACGAGGCCAGCAGACAAGACCGACATCACCCCCTATGCGAAGCACATTTACTCCCTCCAAAAGAAAAAACACACCAGGCGACCTGGCCATGCCAGGAGGGAGTCCTGCGATGACGACATTGCCGAACATGTCTTCGACCTCAACAAGCTCGAGGCACAGAAGCGCTTGGAGGAGCTGGCCATGCTGGCCTTCCCCAACAGCACCGTGAGGCTGGGCGGTGCAGAACACTTCATCATGCGAGAGGGCTCCGGGGATGATGACAACAGCAGCACCGACGAGCCTCGCGGAAGGGCAGAGACACGGGGCGCGAGAGACAAGAAGAAGATCCGGCGCGACTCATCGGAGGAGAACGTCAATTGGATGGTCAAGGAGATGCAGAAGCACGCGGATCAGCTGGCTGCCGACAGGGGCGACCTCGATGACACCGAGTCCGCCTCAGGGAGGAGTGAGGGTCCGCCCGACAACACCTTTGACTTCACTAGCAAAGCCCGTCACTCATTGGAGCCCATGAGCTCCATAGGCGAGCATCCGATGCCCTACATCCCGAGTGGACCTCTGGGCTCACATCCCACCACCAAGTCCGATGAGCCCTCGTACTTTGGTGGTGTAGCATCGTACAATGCCCAGGCTCCTCCCAGTCGTCCAATTGGCGAGTCGCGTATCGACACAGACATGCCTGACGCACCACCACTCCGTCCCACCGCCCCAGCTTCTCAAATCCCCCCCGAGACTGGATTCGCCCGCACGCGTGCCCCCTTCGGCCGCTTCTACGGTTACCAAAATCAAGCACAGGACAAGGCTGCCGAAAAGGCATTCTTCCGCCTACAGACTCGGCGAAGCCCACCCATGGCCGGCAGGGACCTGACCTTTCGCATGTGCCCGTCGCCGAAACAGACCAAGCTGGACCCGGAACAGAAGTGGGACACCTCTACCGGTGCTCTCCAGGAGCCGAACCGTGACATCACAGGGCAACGTGGTCTCTGGAGGGGTTACTGCTTCACGCAGAACAAGGGCTCGGAGGCATTGGCTCCGTCGCACCGTCCGGCCATGATCGTGACGCCCAGGACGCCGGCTACGCCGTTTGAGCACAATGAGGAAAACAACACCACGAATGGGACGCCGGGATCTTACACTATATCTGCCGAGCCTATGCCCCTGGCCTCTGCGACGTCCGAACACCGGTCGCGCGCTGGCCAGCCTAAGGGTCTCCACATGCTCATGGGCCTTGAGCAGCGGTTACAGAAGGAGAAGATCGCGGCAGACCTAGACGAGAGAATTGCGGGCGAATTCACCGATCAGTTCGTCACGCAAGTCTACAACTACCTGAGTCTAGGTTATCCAGCAACGGCGCGGGTGTATGACGAGGAGCTGTCCAAGATTAGTCGGATTCCCACAGAGGAGCTTGAGAAAGAGGACGAGGCCGTTATGGACGGTATCGGTAGCAGGGCCAAGGGTCACATGAAGGTCAGCATGGATCTGGACATGAGCGAGGACAGACGCTGCCCGCGGTGGAAGGCACTGAAGCAATACATCTTCGAGTGGGCCAGGCAGCATCCCAACCTTGACAGCATCACCCCTCTTGCATGGGGAGTGGCAGAAAGGAGAGGCAGCTGGGGTATCTGAAACGGGAATGGGCTTTTCATTTTCTTTTTTTCTTCTTCATTTTTAACTTGGGACAACGAATGGTCTTAGAGAGAGCGAGCGAGTGAGTGGGCAAGTCATAGAGGGGTGGAAGAGACTTGGGAAATCAGACTAGAGGCGAGGAGAAGCCTCGGTGGGACTTGATACATGATGATACCCAGCTATATATTTGATTGCTGGTGGTGTAGAAGTAGCAAACAAGCGAGGATTGATTTTGAGGGAGTTCTTGATGAGAAGGGAGGATGGTGGGAAAGGGGGAAAGGGAGTATTTGTCTTCTTTGTACCCAAACGGTATCAAAGCATCAGGCTAGATTGGCAAGACGGCATAGCGAAGGAATTTGATTTGATGAGGCACATTTATGGTATACAGCTATACAGCTTAAGCGAGTTTATATGCTCAGGGGAATAGGAGCAGAGTCCAGGGTCCAGAAATCAGAGTCCAGAAATCAGAGCCCAGGAGAAAACGTTGTGGTCTGACCTGACCGTTGGTTGTACAGAACCGTTTTCCCGCAAAACGTTTTGAAGCCTGAACCGCTCCGCTCAGCCCTACCGGAGCCGCGTGGACGTTATTAGCGCGGCTGGCTGGCCTTGCGCTTGTGAGGCGGCCCACCTGCCACCCACCACCACCGCTTCGTCCGTTGAGCCAAAACGTGTCGGGGTCTCGGCACAGGTCAAGGGCAAAGCTACCATTAGCATAGCACTGCACTACTCCAGTACCCGACAACGAAGATCGCTATTTCTGAGCCAAAAGGGATGTGAATAGCCCAGCCGTGCCAGCCCATCCCGCCCATCGATGACGAAAAACAAAGGCCTACCTATCACCAGTGCGCGCCCTATGTTCGCAACAATTCCTCCAATTCACTATCATACATACATATTCAATTCTATCCCCTCTAATGCTAGCTTGAGTAATCCGTACTCGGCCGAACCATAGCAGCACAGAGGAAAACGAACCCTCCCTTCCCACCGTCTGCGTACATGGATAGGTCCCCCCTTACCCAGCAGCCTCGCCCCGAGGCTTTTCAGCAGAAGATCGTCCAGCTGTACGAGGAGCTATTCAAGGTCTGCTACTGCCACCCCTCCTCCTCCTCCTCCTCAATGTTCTCCAACCCTCGCCCCGCCTTAGGGAGGGGGGCCAATTGAGACCCAGTCGAGAGAAGAGCCAAGCTGACGTCGTCTTGCATGTGATCAAAAGGTTTGAAAACACCATACCACATTCCCACATGTGAAAAACGAACCCACCCGACTGATTTGCGAAAGGACGATCAAGATGCTGAACACGAGGGACAACACCCCGAGGGCTTCTGGAGGGAGTTCTTCCTCCTCAAGCCCGACCGTGCCTTCCTGAGGCGCATCCTCGACGAGCTCCCGCCGGGCAACCTGCTGCAGCTCGAGGAGCAGACGAGGGAGCTCTTCCAGCGCTCCGTCAAGGCACTGAGGGGCGGACAGGGCCCTGCCGACCTGCATGCACTCGATGTACGTGCGCATTCCGGGGCATTGATAAAAACGGTTGTGGTGGCTGCCTGGGTGAGGTTTTGCTAACGGGCGCGCAAAACAGACTCTGAGCACATTCCTGTCGGCCGTCCTCTCCAAGAAGTACACGAACCCGAGCTCCGATATAATAACTGTCCTTGCTGGGCTGGACCATGTCGATGCCATATTTACGGAATTCGTTGGGTCGCTGGACAACATAATACGCAACGGCAATAGTGGTGAGTGCAGGTAGCCTTAAGAATGGGAGGGTAGGGGAGATGGTCGTGAAGCACCGATCTTAAGGATCCAGCGGCTGACGCGATCCCTTTAGTCAAAGTACGACAGAAGGCTATCGAGGTCGCTCTGGCGGTGACGTCTGGGGCGTACCAGACAAGTCTCTTGACATATCTGATACAACGGGACATGTTTCCTTCTGTCATGAAGGTACGTACGGCTGGCTGGCCGTATTCATCAGCTGCTATGACTGCTAAACTAACCTGCGCCATACCAGCTTATACAAGACTCCGACTCAACGCCTCAACTGTTCGAACCTTTCACCCTCCTTGGCCTCCTGGCGAATTACAACAAGTTCGAGTTCCAAAACCCGTACCAACTACGGCTAAACGACTTTGTGAACGAGGACACAATCCAGAGGATCATAAAAAGCGTGGGCTACACTTGCCAAAATCTCCGGACACAGTTCGTAGATATTCAGGACGACATTCCGGAGGGATGGACTTTGAGCAGCACCTTGAACATGTTCGGTCTGGGAGCGATCGCGCCTGGCGCTAAGCCGGAGAAGAAGCCGGTATATGATGCTGACACGGCGAAGAAGATGTTTGCTGAGCTGTAAGTTGGGGGTTGCCCGATGGTGCTGTGTTATTGGTACACTTAGCTGACGACGAGCGATGCAGACCAGGAAACGAGGCCGCAGTACTACTGGCGACCTACGACTTCACACATGCTAACAAGCTGTTCTGCTTCAACTTGGTCACGTTAGCTCCCGAAAAGGGCGGGGAGCAGCCCTTCGCGAGCTACATCTCCCTCACTTCCTACCTTCTCACACATGCCCACCTTTCGCAAAGGACGACCCTCTATTCCCATCTCAACCTGATGGTGTTCCGCCTCATGATCGAAGATCCCATCCTCTGCAAGCGCATGTGCAGTGAAGAAAACAAGGTCCCGGTACGACTCTGCCGGCAGAGACAGCCTTACCTCCCGCTCGTCCGCACCGAACGCACGCTTGCGACAGCCGTGATCGACACCATGATCGACGGCATCAACCACAACCTCAAGCGAAGGCTGGACGTGAATATGTACACACTGTGCGTGGGCATTTTGCTGCGGATCATCAGCTACATGTCACGGTCCAAGACGCGGCTGCCGTATCACTGGTCGGAGCTGTTCCGCTCCCTCCTGTCGCTCATACGGTTCCTCACGACATACGCCTCGGACCTGAAGGACCTCCAACACATCAACGTGCTTCTGGACCACGTGGTGAACCTGCTCGCGCTGGGCCTCTCGGCTGGCGAGGCGTTCCTGCCCACGCCGGCGGCGTACGATGATCTGTTCTACAAGGTGGTGGAGGCCGGTGACGTGCTGGTCAAGTTCCGCGACACGTACGGGCTCGCCAACCGGCCAACGAACAGCATCGGCACCCTCATCTCCGTGTCGACGCACTACAAGACACTGCTCGCGGAGGGCGGCAACAAGGGAGGCAAGGGGAGCAAGGCCGGCGGGAGCCAACTGACTAGCCTGCAGGTGGCGGAAGTGATCAAGCAGGGGTACGAGACGCTGAGCATCCAGGCGAAGGAAGGGCTGGACTCGTGGGAGAGGTATAGGGAGGCGGATGAGAGGACGCTCCTGAAGAAGGTGGCGAGGATTGCAGTTGGGGATGTTAGGGCTCTGGTAGCGGAGTGAAAAGGGAGGGGGATTGGGGACAAAGCGAAAGGTGGGTGACATTTAGATGGGAAGTATAGAAGGAAGGAAATGATGATGCCAATGATGGGGATTTCGCTACAAGTATGCACGTCCTTTGTTACCATGGAAGAAAGGACATTGAGTGGTACCAAATGAGTAATGATTGATGATGGCCAGGGCCACTATGGTGTTTTGGCATGGCTGGTGGTACTAAGACTGATTTTGCTAATCTGAAGCCTCTAATATTTATGCCACTACCTCTAGTAAGGTAAATTTTAGGAAAATGAGGCTCAAATATATTGATTGATTGATTAACCTGACCTACAATTGGACATGGTAAATGATATATGCATACTTAAGTCCCTAGGTAGGTATATAGTATGTATTTAGGTATCAGTACACACTAGTGAATGTACTTAGGTAGCCTAAACGGAAAGAAACCGTTGCTGACTATCCACCTGGATTTGATTGGCTCGGTAAACAACGGTCAGCGCCGCACGTCCGAAAACGATGTCATGGCTACATTATGGGGCGCAATGGGCCCGGCTATCTCTGAAATCGACCCACTTCCACAGCATCTGACATCAAATCCAGTCCCCTGACCTGTTCGACTCAACCTGTCTGAACTCTGAACACTGAATTGACCTGACCTGAACAAGGCAAAACCCAATACATACAACTCCTGCGCAGTACATACCCAGCCTTATTGCTTATCTTGCTGCTTCCGAACGCCGATCTATCTACCTGATCTTTCTTCCTTCTTGCATTACCATCAATCAACCGCCTCGCAGATCCGCCTCTTCTTCCACATCCCACCACCAAGACAGACACGCACAACCAGACAAGATAAGACAGCACATAAACTACAGCTGCCCCAAAGCAATCAATCAACACACAAGGACAATGAATGCGCCTTTGCTAGCACGGAGGACTGCCTCCTCCGTCTGCGGTCCTTGCCGACAGTCCTTACTACGACAGTTCTCCTCGACACACCGTCGCGCCCTCCCCGAGTTCCAGTCATACCGCCTCAACCCCCAACCACTATCGCCACCGCGCAGCGCAGGCGGCCCAGATACATCCATCACCCACCCCATCGAGTCGCACCTCCCAAGAGTGCACGAGACACGACCGCCTAGATCGCTGGGCGGTTCCTCGACATCGGTGCTGGAGCAAGAGGCGCAGAAGTCACAGGCCGAGTTTGCACCATCAACCAAAGCATCACCACCACCACCAACACAACAACAACAATCAGCCTCTCGAACCGAGCCATCCCCGTCATCAACAACCGCTAAAGCCGCCACCTCCACACCAGAAGCCGCCCCCGGCTCCCCGAAGCCGAGACCGCGCTCCAAGCTACGACCTCGCAAGGCCGCAATGAAGCTGACACCCACCGCCGTCGACCGACTGCACGCACTGCTCGACCAGCCTGACCCAAAGCTGATCAAGGTCGGCGTGCGCAACAGGGGTTGCAGTGGATTGGCCTACCACCTGGAGTATGTGGACAAGCCGGGCGCATTCGATGAGACGGTGGAGCAGGACGGCGTCAAGGTCCTGATAGACAGCAAGGCTCTGTTCAGTATCATCGGCAGTGAGATGGACTGGGTCGAGGACAAGCTGAACCAGAGATTCGTCTTCCGGAACCCTAATATTAGTGAGTAGCTCCCGTCTACGCCCCTTTATCTTCCCCCTTCCCAATCGAGGCAACTGAAGCTGACCGGCATTTCTCTACAGAGGAGCAATGTGGCTGCGGCGAGTCTTTCATGGTATAGAGCGCCAATGGTGATGAGGCTGTGCTCCCACCTGGGGAGACTCGAGGACCTCGGACAGACGATTATGACGCAAGATAGAAGGGCACGTTTCACAGCAGAGTCTTGCATCAACTGCATTGGGATGGCGTTTGGTAGAGAGCCTGGAGATATGGAAGGGGCACATTGCATTTTCAAGGATGATCGTGCATAAGCCCATACAGATGGACCGGTTCGGATCCAAGTGGGAGAAGTTTCAATCCAGAACGATCTCAGCATCGAAGCGTGCTGTGCGCTTTACAGTGGTTTCGTTTCACCTGGACATAGACGGTCTGCGGGCCCGAGCATAGGGACGGAACAAGGGACGGAAGGGATGGTAGGATCCAGAGAGGTATACCCCCGTCAGGGCAAACCTGTATTTGGAGTCGTTTTATAGTAATTTACCCGCGTTGGTATTCATATTTCACCTTAGGGACCCCCATGTGAGGGATCACTCCCATGTTACTGTATTTAACTCCGCAATCGCTTGCTACCCTCTACCATCTCGACATATTCTTTAAGCCCCATCTATAGACCTACGCGTGTGTGTAATATATCCTAGTGAAGCCGCTTTGAGAGTGGATGCTGTGGGAAAGTTGTTCAACTTGCAGCAAACGTGGTGTGACCAGCCCCCGTTGTTGTTGGGCAGTCTGTTAGACTGGCCAGACATCACCTTACCTCTGTCTGGGACTACGAAGCTGTCACCAGCACCATGGCTGGACAACTCCATGCAGTCTGCGGAACGAAAATAGCCAACAGTATCGTAGTCCACGCCGCTTCACAAAACATGTTCGGACCCAGGAAGATATATCATGGACGATCCTTTCACCAAAGAGATTTATGGTGGGCAGCTGAGAAGTACTGGAGATCCAAGGCAACATCATGCGAGCAGCAGGTTGGTGGACAGACGTACCATAAGGTTGATATCTTCACAAAAATACACATCTTTCATTGAAAGGGAGCGATTCGACCATAGCAGCTGCTGCCATTCGTGAGACTCAGGTAGGCCCAGGTAAAGGCAGACGATAAGTGCCCACCTAGTATGTCTAGAGTCGTAAACTATGCCACCCATAGATGACCGTATTGACCCATCGCGGAGTCGATGTGAACCTCGGTCAATGCCACAGACAATCACGTGTTTGAGCTGCTATTATACTTTATTAGTACGATCCGAAAGAAGCCTGTGTGCTGTTTGTACTAGGACCTATCCATAAGTATTGTTCGGACGGCCGACAAACATGAATGTTTTGTCAAAAGGATACAGTGGTGATACCCTATTTATCATATCCCCATGTCATAGAATAATCCCTTGATATATCATGTAATGAATGGCCCAGTTTATAATGTACGGAATGTTAACCCCTACATATCATATATCCGTTATATATCACATGAATGGTTTGGACGAGCTATACAATGTATGGGGGTTCACCACTGTACTGATTACCGTGTAAGGGAAGTCAGATACCCTAGGGTAGATATGTAGTAGAACTATTTCGGAAAGCATATTTTGGTTCATACACCACCAGTGGAAGCCACACACTCTCTCCTCCCTATATTTAGCTTCGTACCAACCATGCATAGTTTCAAATCTTTTTGGAAACAACATAAGAGATGTATGTTCCGGTCCGCCCCCAGATCCGCCTCAGTCACAACCGCGGAACTACTCCTAGCCAGAGAGATAGTTGGGCTTTCATAATTCGCGAGCACACAATCTTGCCTCCTATTCAGGTTTTTGACTCCCTACAGGACATGAGTGATGGCAAAACTCGCTTGTGCTGGCCCCTGCTCATCACCCCTTGTTGACGACGTGGTTTATGAATACCTAGGTATGCCCGACGTGATTCTTCTCGGTATTTGCTGCCAAAACTGATGAATTCTTGCCATACACTGACATGTCAATATTATGTTTCCTTCGCCCATCCTAGTTTCTTCTGTATAGGTCTCGCAGAAGTCAGAGCGTAACTCAAGTCAGTAGACTTAGAGACCGTGAGCCTCACCACGGTTTTCCAAGAGGCAACAATATCGTATGTATCTCGCATAGAACAGTCGAGGGATGTCCTGGGTAGGTGAAGAGCGCCTTAGGAAAAAGCACCAACCAAGTCAACTTAACTCTTCCTAAGCTGCTCTGAACTCCACTGGCTAATTGATTATGAGGTCTCTAACAGGGAACCTAAATCCTCTATTACCTTGAGACAAGTTCTGCTGTCATTGTCTGCTTCAAGCCATGCCAATCAGGTAGCAATCAATACAACCCCAAGGTCAAAGCAAACCATGCTACAGACATCAGTAGGGTGGAACTCCGAATGCAAGAGCACGCGGATACACCGGTGTGGGCGTTCCCCCACTTTCAGGTCGAAGTTGGAAATACATTCGTTGACCCGCAACTATATGGTCTTACCAAGGCACTCCTGTGGGTGGTTTTAAGACCCATCCATTGGCTACGAGCTTTGTCTTGAAATTACCTAAGACTATTCTGGACATCATACAAAACAAGGATATCATGTGCTAGTAGCAGAGCGTCCAGTCGTTTATTTGTAAGCAAAGTCTCGTAGTTGAGACTGGGCAACTAGTTTCTCTCTCTCCACAGAGAAGAGGAACTAATGACAAGCGAGCCCAGCAACAACCTGATTGTCAAAAGCAAGAACGCGTGTCTCTCGTGTGAGTATGTGGACCTCATCGGCGATGGATAATTACGGGAACTCGAGAGGCCTATTGGAATCTGGGCTTTGAATCGGGACTCTGGGCAACATTTGAAGGTGTTTGTGTGTAAGTTGACTAAGCAGAGGGGACGTGCACGGCGTATACAATGAGACTGTTGTTGGTCAATCTCTGTTGTTGTTCCTTTTGGAAATTGTAAACAACAGTCCTACTTTCCGACCGCCGACGGAAACAGTTTCGAAAACCGATGCCGCCAACTTCAAAACCAAGATGGAACCGTTCCCATGAAAGTTGGTGGGGTGGTCTAGCCATGGTAGACAATTAGGGAAGCTAATCTCCGGGGAAGCCGTAAGGGGCAGGACAGGCCTTTCTCACACACGGACGCGAACGCTTCAATAGTACAGTCCACATGGGTTGCTGGCTATTAGTACGCTCCACATGTGGGGTTGTCTTCCAGAAGTCTACTACATTTTCCTAAGAGGACATCGCTCACATCTCTAGGTACATGTCGTATCTATGGAGTACTGCCTTCTCAGGCTTCCAATCAAAAGGCCCTGGAACTTGGGGCAGACTAACAACAGCAGTCCGTGTGGACTATACGCTTGTACGGATTATACACCCGCGAATGGAATCGTAACCCGATCCATTCTCTCACCTGCAGGAGAATTTCTTTTGTTGTAGGTACTGGAAATGTCCTGTCGGGCGGAGCTGAGAAAAGATGCATATATAATACCAATATCCCGGGCTCCCATGGTCAGCTACACCCTGTAGCCCCAGGTTTCCCGGCCCAAGTCCCCTCCTTCACCCATCTTGACTTCCTCCCTTCCCTAAGCATAATTAGCCGAAGCCGTACACCATGAAGTCTGTCGCATCTTTCGTGCCGCTCTTGCTGAGCGTGCTGGGAACAGCCGTAGCAGCCCCGGCCGGTAACGCCGCGGTCCAGACCCTCGCCCGCCGCAACTACACCGAGATATATTCCGACCAGCTGGTCGACGGGACGCCGTGCCGGGATGTGACCGTCATCTACGCCCGCGGAACGGGACAGGAGGGCAACATCGGCGAGCCCACCGACGTGGGACCGTTGTTCCTCAACGACCTTGGTGTCCTGGTGGGCTCAGGCAACCTTGCCGCCCAGGGAGTCAACTACTCTGCCGATGTCACCGGGTTTGAGCTGGGGGGTGATGCTACCGGAAGCGCCCTCATGGCCGAGCTTGCGACGCAGGTACGTAGAAATCAGACATTGTTGGTTTCAGGTAGTGATAATGACGGACATGGTTGGCTGATCTCATATAATTGTGTGTCTAGGCCTACACGCAATGTCCTGACACTCAACTCGTTTTGTCTGGATACTCTCAGGGTGGACAGCTGGTACACAACGCTGCCAAAAAGCTCTCCTCCGACGTTACCGACTTTGTGGCTGCTGGTAAGTTCTTCCCAACTATATAGTACTTTTGATACTTTATCCGAACCACGGTTTGCTGACGCTGGACGACATATCCACAGTTCTCATCTTTGGCGACCCAGACAACGGCGAGGCCGTTGGTGATATCCCCAGTGATAAAGTCCACGTTATTTGCCATGCTCTTGATGGCATCTGCTTGCACCTTGGCCTCATTACGCTTGAGCATCTGAACTACCAGGACGATGCCCCCGCCGCAGCTGAATGGGTTGCTACGGAGCTGGGATACTAGGGACAACACTAATTCTTTATAATTACTTATATTTCATAATTCTAATCTCGTTGCGGATTCGGATGTTGCTGTTCTGCGACTTTACTGTGAGATATGACTGTTATGGCCCATTTGTTACCCATCTCAAGCTTGTGGGCACAATCGCTTCAGCCCTCTGACAATCCCCCCGACAGCGACTCGCGTGGTTCAAACCTGCAGGTCTCCTGTTAATCAATAATATTGCTCTCGTGATGGTTTTGTTAGGACTGTTGGCAGACACCTATGATACCCGCCCGCATATGAGCCATCTGTTCCGATATGCCCCTGGACCAGGAACTATACATGTCATTGCCTCCGAAAATTCATTCCAGGGTAGGCAAGACACAATGCTGAACTCTGCAGATCTTGAGTGACTACAAACATGAGGTGTCCATTGAGGCTGAATAAGCTTCGATATAGTCTCTTCGATCTAATAACCCACCACGGAGACGTGGTTACTGGTAAGAATGGCGTTGGGATAGTGCTAGTTTCTCACCTGTACATACATCGTGTTTTAGTTACGACTGACACTAATCATAGTAATACATGAGCTTTCACGGTCAAGTTCTGTGATTAGGTGTTCACAAATTGAACAAGGTGCTGCCGACAGGGCCGTCTATCTAAGTGCTGACAATGAGCCGTGTTCCAGATATGGATTAAGGTTTGTGCCTGACATTAGACACTAGCTGCCATGCAGATAGTATCGAATACGGAAGGTCATTGGCACAAACTTCCTTCCACAAACCTTCTCGAAGACATGTTGCCTCTTCTGCACGTGGGAAGATGTCTCTGAAGACCTCGGGAATGACCGTGCCGTCTCAGCTGAAGATTCAGCGTAACCCAATCGGCTTCTACTATGTACATATGTATGTATGTATGTATGGATGTCTGTGTGTGGTTCGGCATCACACCTTCTTTTGCAGGTTAACATTCTAGTTTGTGTTGCATTGACAAGCAATTTCATGAACAGCCTATGATACCACCACAACGATGAATGGGACTACATGTCTCCAGAGATGTGAGGGATTACGCCAGGTTCTCGTATGAGCCCCCCTCGTGACTCGGAAAACCCAAAAACACCTTCCTTCGTTGACTTCGAATCTGCTACTGCAGTAGTGTGTGATTATGCACCTCTTAGGCAATTCTGCTAGCCCATGGTCCGACAATTGTGCTTTCTTGTCATTACCCAACACAAAACAAGCACAGCCCTCGAATATAGTCATATCCAAGCTCCCAAGAACCGTAGGATTTCTGGAGCGCTGATCATGCTGACAACCTGAAGAATGTCGTCCACCTGTCATCCGAAAACGGCTGCCTGAAACCCACACAATCAAGTCCATCTCCATCTTTTGGCTTGTTGTCCCTCTCTACTGCTGATGTGACTGTGTGATGGAATAGTAATTATGCGGTGGTCCGAGACCTGCCAGCCCGCTTTGGATGGACATGTCTTCACATGCATGCTTCCCCGCAAGCTTGAATGCAAGTGCAACTCTAAGTGAGCGCCCCTGGCGCCATCGACCACTATTCTTATGTCAAGACTGTTTGGACAAGGTACAAGGTTTAAACATTGGAAGACGGGGGATCAAAGATTCCAGAACCAGGTACAGTAGCAGACGTTGTCTGATGAAGCAGGTAGAAACGACCCCGACGTCGTGATATTTGGCTTATCATGCGCAGGGAAGTTGGACCGGGTTTGCGGCCAGGATTCGAGTTGCATTGGCCATGACCAATCTGGTAGGTCTGAAAGGGTATCAAGTGCCGACTCCCCCCAGAGCCCCAGTTTCTGCGATTCCCCGGCTATCACGACATCTGCTCATTTGCTACATAGTATAAACGCCGTATCAAAAGTGGAAGCTGTATCTTGATAAACGGCGAGTCCCGCCCGACGACATCGATCCTGGAGAGTGAAGCCCCGAGGCCTACCACACTACCCTACCAAATACACTGCCACATTGCCACTGCGGTTACTGCGCCTGGTAGTCATGGTCTTCAATGCAATCCTGCAGGTAGTACCTAATAGTACGACCGTCTTATAGCACGGAGAAGGTGGTATCCTCTCCCGAGGCATGCTGACCTCGTGGAGACACTGGGAAAGACGAGCTGGAAGTGGAACAATGGAGACACTATCCCTTGGCACGACCTGAGCTTCTCTTCTGGGAAGCTCTCAACCGGACTTGTGAGCTCATGCCCTCTTTGCTTCTCTTGAAGGACACAGCTGATTGGAAGCCTAGGTGATATGCAAGTCTGCTCAGCTTCTGCACTTGACATGGACGATCACGATCCACCTCTGGCCATGACCCTCCCTGCCAGCATGGCCGGGCATGTCTCGAGGATATAAACCCGACGTCGATCCCCAAGATGTCCTGTTCATATTCCGTGTCAGGTCAGCTTCTACACTTCGCTCGCTGTGGTCTAAAGCTCGTCTTCCCCCTCCAGCACCGGTAGTCAAGTCTTCAGAAAACCGTCTTTTGTTTCCATCTCTTCTCTCTCTCTGACAAGATGGTTGCCGCCAACTCCCTCCTCGTGGCTGCCCTCGCCGGCGCCGCCGTTGCCTCCGCCATCCCGGCCACCAACAAGCTCGACAACCTCAAGAAGGGCCGGGCCAGCATCAAGCAGGTCAAGCGTGACAACCACCAGAAGAATGGACCCCTGTCCGTCTACAAGACGTACCTGAAGTACAAGACCCCCATCCCGGAGTGGCTGGCTTCCGCCGTCGCCAACTCCACGGGCCTGAGCTATGAGAAGCTCCTGCGTCGTGAGGAGGGCAGTGCCACCGCCACCGCCATCGACACCTACGACGATGCCTATGTCACCCCCGTGTCCATCGGCACCCCGGCCCAGGTCCTCAACCTGGACTTTGACACCGGCTCGTCCGACCTCTGGGTCTTCTCCAGTCTCACGTCCAAGTCCGACATCGACGGCCAGGACGTCTACACGCCCGGCGACTCTTCCACCTCCAAGAAGCTGTCCGGCTACACCTGGGACATCTCTTATGGTGATGGTTCCTCCTCCAGCGGTGTTGTCTACACCGATGTCGTCGAGATTGGTGGCGTCACTGTGACTGGCCAGGCTGTCGAGGCCGCTGAGACTGTGTCGTCGTCTTTCACCGAGGAGACCGACCTCGACGGTCTTCTTGGCCTTGGCTTCGACTCCCTGAACACCGTCTCCCCCAAGTCCCAGTCCACTTTCTGGTAAGTCTGCTTTTCACCCCTCTTTAGATCACTAGAATGCATGAGAAGCTAATGCCGACTTTACTCACAGGTCCAACGCCCTGGACTCCCTTGACGAGCCCGTCTTCTGCGCCAACCTGAAGCACAATGAGGGTGAGTGATGAACACCTGCCCCCTTCCCCCCCCAACTCAAACCTATTCTTAGACCTTAATCGCTAATTTCCCGACGCAGCTGGTTCTTACGACTTCGGTTTCATCGATGACACCGCCTACACCGGAGACCTGACCTACGTCGACGTCAAGACGACCCCCGGCTACTGGAAGTTCACCAGCTCCGGGTACCAGATCGGCGACAACTCATTCGTTGACGACTCCATCACCGGTATTGCCGACACCGGCACGACCCTGCTGTACCTCCCCGCTGCCGTGAACTCGGCCTACTACGCCCAGGTCGACGGTGCCAGCGTAAGTACCTGACCTTATAGCCCTCTAATTTGCATATTACCCGCTAACACTTGGCCACAGCACTCCCTCCTCCTCGGTGGCTGGATCTTCAACTGTGATGCCACCCTGCCCGACTTCACCTTCGGTGTTGGCGATGCTACCATCACCATCCCCGCCGAGTACATGAACTACGGCACCGCCCTGGGCAACACCTGCTTCGGTGGCCTGCAGCCCTCCACTGACATTGGCATCAACATCTACGGTGATGTCGCCCTCAAGGCTGCCTACGTCGTCTTCAACGGCGAGACCCCCTCTCTGGGTTGGGCCCAGAAGGCCTAAATGCCTTCTGCATTGAGGTTGAATGTATCGTCTTGCTGGAGTTGGGAATGAGAACCCGGGCGTGTGACATAAACGCTTGTTGTAAATGTACTTCTCTCATCAACTGTATATAGTCCCAACATCTGGACCTGTGGCTCTCGTCAAATAGACGCAAAAACAATAACATCTGCACTGAGCTACGTATTTGTCTGATCTATGTTCCTCTTTCACGCTTTTCTATGTACTCTACCAATCAGACCTTATATTAAGAACTGTATCTTCTAGTCAAGACCTGAGCAATCCCCACGGCTGTAGTGAATATGTGAATCATAGTCTTTTAAGCTGCAGGTGTTTCGCATCCGCCCCTCAGCTCGACACTGTCACTCTTCAATTTGATAGCAATGCCTCGCTGAAATCGTCCTCTAAATAGGGTCGAAAGTAAGCCATCTCTATATTCGTCGGAAAGAAATTTGGATTTGTGAATAGTATCTCGATGCCATATTCCTGGTTGGACCAAGCAGCCAGCACAGCGCCTTATGGTGGATGATTCAGAGATACAAAACCCGTATGAGAAATTGACAGACACATGTAATACAATTCATCTCATCTTGTGAAAGTGTTTGTCCCTCCAGCCTGTGACTTGACCCTTGCTAGAAGCTACTACGGCTACAGCGACCAATTCACGTTCATCCCCTTGCAGGACCTACATTTCGTCTGAAGATTCAAAGTTCAAAGTCACAATCTTTAGGCGCAGCAAACTCATTTCCTTTAAGCGTATTATTTTAACCTCAACTGCCAGCTACCTCGAGCCGGAGGTTACAACGTAGAAGCTTCTTCACAACCAGCCTTCTATCCCTCTACAGCAGCAGTAAACTCAACAACACAACACCTACCTCCACTCCAAAAAGACAACCTCACCATGCTCACTCTGACATTCATCTCGCTCGCCATCGCCCTCATCGGCGGTGCCCAAGCCACCACCTCGGTTTGTTGCCCCCCCCCCCTTCAGGATTATCATCTCGCACAAAGTCGCAGTGGAAACTAACCGTTGAACCCCACCACAAACCAGCCCAACATCATGTGCCAGATTCCAGGATACAGTCAAGGAATAGGCGTCTCGGGCGATTATATCGCCGAAGGCATCAAGTACCTCAGAAAACAAAACGGCAGTGCCACCCTCGGACACCAGGAGGGCGGCGGCTGGTGCTACCGTTACAGCTGCTCCTACAACTCTGCCATCTACGGTTGCAATGACAATCAGTTCGATGTTGAGGTCCCCTGGTCCACCATTGCCGACTACGCCGGTAAGTCTTCTTCTCCCCTCTTTTTATCCTTTCTCCTCTCCTTTTCTCCTTTTCTTCCCCCAATCCGTTTTCTTCCTGCCCAGAGTTCCCCATGATGATCTATGTGATTTGGTGCTGTATTCCAGGAAGGCTATGCCTTCTCGAGACAGACAGGCCCTCGAAAACATCAGACCTAAACGTATACTGACTGGGAACTGTCTAAATAGAGAGCATCAAGGACAAATGCAATTGGCAGGTGAGGAGTGGCAGACGAGATGTGGAGATGGTGCAGGGACAGGCGTTCGACTCGGGTGATTGGAACGTCATTGTCGGGATGGAGGACAATACGAGTTGCTAAGCACCGCAAAGGTCCCAATCAATTGGCACCGGCAGTGGGACATGGTGACGGCCAGCTATTTCTCCCCCGAAGAAGACTTTCAAGTGCCAGATGCACTGGACGATAGAACAATAGGGGAGGAGAGCGAAGGTAATGACAATCATGCGTGCTGGCCCTTGGCTGAGACTTGGGACTGGGACTTGGCCCCCTTACCTTTTTGCTTTGGTCGTCTAAAGAATAGAAAATGCAAAGGCGTGACGCACGCGAGATGCGCATTCCCAAACCTGTGACTGACGTGTTTGTTGAAATATCTTTGTGGTGTAAATTTCTCCTCAAATCCAGGTATCTATCTACACATATGTTATGGTCCGATGCGGTTTTGATGTCACAAATATAAGAAGTCCCACCCATAAAGTGATACACACGCCGAACAAGACGGCGCCAGAACTCCTAACACCGCCCAATGCATACCAATAGCCATACACCCCCCCCTCCATGTCCCTTATGACAGACATATATATTACTTTGAAACTTCTCATGTTCACTGCTACATACCCCCAGTCAGCAATTCTGCGGGTCTCCTTGTCAACCTCCAGTCCGGTCTAAACTTACCTGTTGGGACCCTGCCTGCAGCCTCGCGCTAACCGTATCGCCGGTGCTAACCAGCTCCGCGCTCTGGCTGGCAATCTCGGCAATGGCCCTCTGGGAGAGCGCAAACGGCGTGAAGAAGAGATGGTCGTTCGGGATCTGGCAGATCTTGACGGTACTCGCCGTCTGCGAGGCCGCCCCCGCCTTGTCGTCACCGCCCGCGTCCTTGCGCCTGCTCACCTGCGGCGTGGGCTCGGTGGGCACCTGGACGTCCTTGCCGATCTGCTTGTTGGGGATGTCCAGCGTGAGGCCGCTCTCCACCGAGACGGAGACGGCGATCGTGTTGACGGCCTGCACGCACGCGTTGCTCACGTCGCGGTAGCCATCCTCCAAGGGGCCATCGCCGCGGCCGTCTCCATCCTTGAGGCGTGCGTCGCGTAGTTGCCGCTCGATCATCGCGTCTATCAGGTAGCCAGCAAGGTCGTAGGCGTACCCATCGCGAACCGGATAGGTGACAGGCTGTAGGCTGCTCTTGGCGATAGTGTCGGGCTTGGCGGGTTCAGCTTGGGCCGGGGTTGCCTCGTCCTCTACTCGCTTGTCCTCCATCCCGGTCTCGCCATCGCGCGATTCCTTCTTCCCGCCCTCTTTCTTCTCTGGTACATCAGGCTTCGCGCTTGCCTTCTTGACCCAGTCACTGAGGCTGCTGACAATGCCTTCGTTCCACGAGCTTGTCAGCTCGGCAGAGTTGCGCATCTGTTCGGCCTTGGAGTGCACTTTGGGCAGCACGGGTCGAAGTTCGTGCCATCCGGGAAGCAGGGACGGGTCTATAACCCGTGGAATCAGGATCCGGAAGTACTCGACAGGGGGTTCGGGCTCTCCTTCAGGCTCCTTTTCGGTTGCCTTCTCGGGTTCCTTCTCCGCCTCCTTCTCTGTCTCGACTTGACTTCCGTCTGCCTCTTCTTCCCTTTTCTCGGGGTGCGCTTCGGCAGCTACTCCGTCGGTCTTTGTTTCGCTGGTACCGTCCGAGACAGCCGGAGCCGGCACACTGTTGATGTCGGACCAGGCGATGGACATTGGGTCCGTAGAGGCCGCATACAGACGCTCAATCTGCTTGAACATATCCTTGGTCATGTCACCTGCCAGATCATGGCCGACAGAGATTGGCAGAGCCGACAACGACCACACGTCCCAAGTACCGAAAGAAATTACCCAGAGTGTCTCCTTGGGAGCATGTCGTGGCTTTGGCATGGCGAGGAATCGGTCTATCTGTTCCTTGAGGTCGGGTGATTTCCATTGCGGCGGGTAGTATGTCGAGAGGTATGAATAGTCCATGCCCGGGGAAGGCTTGTCGGCAGTCTCGTTCAGGACCTTCTCGACACCATGGGCATACATTTCGTTGGAGCTAACGGACCATGCCGCGGTATCTGGCGACGGCACCATGGAAATGTGGTTTGTGCACTCGAGCTGCGAGGTCTGATGTCAGAACTCATCCAAATGTGCTCTGTCCCGGGCGCGTATCACAGCATCTTTGGCGACGGGTGTCACCTACCTCAGTACACAGGGCTTGTGTCCATGACTTGGCCCCTTCCACCTCCAAGTTCTGCCCAACTGGTGTTCCAATGTCATTTTCGCCGAAGACGACTATCCTCAACCCGCCGGGTACGCTCCCATCGTCCTTACTGGCCCCGCTTATGCCAGACCACAAGTCGTGTGGTATGGATCCCAATGCGCTCTCAGCCACTCGTGATGGCATAAGTTTTGCTACCACGAACACGACTAGCAGCGCACTTGCGAGGTTCAGGAATATTTTTGGACCACTTCTGACGCCCTTGTTGAAGAAGAAGCCCATCAAGGAACCAAAGCATGGTGCATCTCTTATACGTTCCAGGAAGCCTCCTTGCGAGGACATGTCGTCCTGCGTGTATAACTTCAGCATTCCGTCCTTTCTACTATAAAGCGCAACACAAGGATGGAAAAGGGTATCCAACCCGCAACCTTGGAAGGGGAAATGATTTGGGGGGAAGGGGGATGGAGGCGTTGGGGTTTGCGCCTGTTGCTCCAAGGGAATGCCAACACACTTTTGCCGACGTCCGCCGCCAGTCACTATAATTGCGCTCGTTCCGCAGTACTATATCTGAGAGAGTCGGGTTGGACAATCCGGGTTCCGTGTCCGTGTCCGTGTCCGTTCGAGACTCGGCCGGCGTCGAGCGTGGCATCCGTGGCCAAGAGTCGCCGTGGCGGTGGTTTGGGTTGTTCGCCAAGCCCACTGCTGCAGGGCAAGTGCAACTGCCGGTACCCGACGAGGGGGACGTGGGGGGTCGCTATAGTATTGGAAGGTCGTAAGGTCGTACAAAAAAGTAATGTATTCGCGAATCGGTTGGGAGGGAGGATCGGTGAAGCATCAAGACATTGGACTTGTCTAGACACTGCAGTGTAAGTTCGGGGTCCAGAAAAGGAAAAGAAAGACCAGAAGAGAAGAAGGGTGTCGTATTCGAGAGATTCGTGGATCACATCATTCACATTGGATTGGGAAAAACGACGCAAGGGACCGCAATGGCAGGCCGGGGGGGGGAGGGAATAGGCCGTTTCTTTTTACCCCGTCTTTTGCTGACGAGCTGGTAACAGACAGGAACAAGAGACAGGCGGAAATGGGGTCCCTGATTATGTGGCATAGAGCACGGGCCAATTTGCCGATCCGCATTGCCGCACTTTTTGTATGTACGGAGTACACTTCAGTGCACTCCAGGGCTGTAGTTGTACATCATCTAACTGACTGACTGACTGACTGCAGGGGACTAGTCGACGAGCCGCCTTCTCGTTTTCGTTGTCTGGATCCGTACTGGCTAAACAAGGGGCAACTTGGGTCTGCCATATCGACGCGACACTGGACCTTGAAGATATCCCAAGGTTTTGAGTGAGTGGCTCGTTGTCCCCCAAATACTGTGTATACTTGGTTGCTGTCGGATGGTGATTCGCGTCCTTGATGTCAGATAATCGGGACTTTGGAAAGTGGAGGAGGAGGAAGAGAAGGACCTCTGGAATGGAGGAGGCTCGGGTCTGATGTGCCGGGGTGAGTCCACAGGTGAGCCAGTAAGCATGGCGTCGTCGTCACGGGTGGGTCCTCCTCAAACCCTTTTTCACTGATCGGCAAAGACCAAGCCCCGTCTTCAGCCCCGTCAGATATCAAGCCCAGGAACCCTGGTGCCTGGAGTGCCTAGGAAGCTTAACCTTTCACCCCACTATCCCGATGGTCAACACGACGCCCCTGGGGTCGAGCGTCTAGTACATATCTAGGTAGCCTTAGAGTCACCTGTCGGTTAAACCTCCAACAAGAGAGCACGACTGGAATGTCTACCCCAGAGCTACTCGCTCATTGTTGTCTCAGCTCTCCAGACTCTTTCAGAGTCGACTTGTTCCGGCCTGCATTCTTCCACGGTCAGCAGGAGCATTGTCGTGCTCCTTCTGAGTCCCAATTTTCAGACTGAAGGATGCGGTTGCGTGGCTATGGAGTCCTTGTCGTGGACAGTGTGTGGCGCAAGTCGCTTAGGAGATTGGCCGATACAGGCAAGGCCTAGGTGTGCTCGGAATCTTGACAGGTACAACCAGCTGCTTACTGTCGTATCCTATTCTGGAAATAGAGATTGGGGGCCTGTTGGGGATGCGTGACATTTTAAAGGCAGGTGAGGGAATATAGACTTGACTTGGGTTGAATTGACTTTATTTACGCCTTGTCGCTATTGCCAAGCCGGCTGAAACCGATTTTGGCAGGCGTTGACCTTTTTGACCGTGTACCTACTGTACTTGCCAGTACCGCTACTGTGCACGGTTCACGGCAGCTGGGTACCATACATAGTACATACCTAGGTACACACTCTGGTTGGTTTTGGCCGTCAGCTGGCGCCACCCGACAGAATAAATCTGAGCAGTCCTGACAGTTCCGACTCGACATTCCAGCCTCCCTCAAACTCTATCTACACATATAAGCTGAACACCCTTACAGCTTGCGCATGCTGCCCCTGCTCCTATTCACCATCAAGAACAAAACAAGAAACACACAGCCACCTAACGGAGCTCCAAAAACGAACCCGCAAATGCGAATGTCGCAAGCGTGAGGAACAGTGGCCTCTGCGGGAAGCCCGGCCCGCCAAACTCTGGATCAAGTCCATCTGTATTCGGGAAATAAATAGCCGTCAAGCCCGTGAGCCAGTAGATGCTTCCCGTGAAGGCCGCCATCTGGATCGACCAGCGGTCCGCTTGGCGGGATGTGCTCATGAAACGGGACCGCCATGTCAAGAACATGGTTGCCGCCCCCAGGACGGTGCTGAGACCAATGGTCTGCGCGTTGTGAAATCTGGAGGAAGAGGGCGGCCGCCGTTAGTATGTACTGTGTATATACCCCCTTCCGTGCCCTCAAAGTCTATCCGTCGAGGAGACTCACTTCGCATGGGGAGGCCATCGTGGATTGAATTGGTGAGTGACGCCCCAATCTGCTATCCATGCCCCAATAAGAAGCCCTATGGCGTCGAGGGTGAGAAGAGTGCGTCCCAACATGATACTGGTGTGTTTGTCTGAATGCGATTGTTGTCTGGTTGTCTTGTGAGACTGAATTATCTTGTGTATTCTCTCACCCGAAGACATACACCCATGGATGTCGAGATATATATACCAAGTCACCTATCGGACACGTAATGTGTGCCTTCGCGTCCGAGATATGTGTGAAACCCGAGGGTTTGAACTAGTCACCAGAGGATCGAAAGGCTGGAGATATAAACGCCGGGGACTGGAACTATTCAAGTGATCATATCGGTGATATAGAATGGACTGAATCCAGGAAATTCTATCGGTGATATGGGATGGGGTGACATATCAGAACCTCAGGGTGGGTGCATCTGAATAAATCTGTACAAACTATCAACCTGGGCTTAATGTCGGGACTTGGTAAACCAGACCCTATATCATATGGTTTTCTTTTTGCGCGTTGACCGTAACGTACCTAGGTACGTACAGATAGGTAAATACTTCCAAGGTCAAGTACATAATACCACTTGGACGATCAATCCGCGATTTGTACACCTGGAAAGGCTTGTTTCATTGACGAAGGAGGATGGTACTGTAGATAAGATTCAGAGTTGATGCAAATTATCCGTGATCGTCCATCCGTTTCGTCACAGGAAAATCGTAATTAGCAGCTGGTGACGGACATGATGACTGAATGAATAATGAATCGTCTCTCATCTTTTCATGAGCAAATCCGAATCTTAAGGCCCCGGGCCAGCCACACACTCACCACATTCACCACACTTGACTGACACACAGACACTACTGACACACACACCTGTGGGCAGGCCAAACCAGACGGGTGCAAGCGTTTTTGGAGGGGAGGGGAGGGGGCAACAGGGCTGACAGGTGCCCCGCTTTCTCTTCACATTCACACTTCCCAGTTTGCCCAGGTGAAATTCATCCACACCACTTGATTACTACATCCTTTTTCAGTCTCCACCCACTTAATCCCCCAAGCCCTCCTCTAGGGTTCCTCTCCAGTTTCTCCCCTACTGCTTGAACACTTGATTTTTGATGCCCGCCCGCCCTATCTGGCCAACGATGAGATCGAGAGGGAGAAAGCAGCAGAAGCAGCTCCTCTCGCCAGCTCGGAACCATCACGATGGGACTCCCTGAACCCCTCCCGGCCTCCCTCGTCCCGGGGCATCGTGCCTGGGGCGAGAGCTCATCTGCATCCTCATTCTATCAGTAGCAGAAGACTGTTCCGCAAGGAACACTCGTCGGCATCTCCAGATTTTTATTGAGCACTGCGAGTTCTCAAGTCCATCGTCTCTGTCTGGTCTCGCCCGGGATATGGGCATCAAAACTGCAGCCTACCGGCTTCCTGCATTATATTGCAGCAAAACCTAACCCGACCACCGAGGTACACTCATTCACCCCCTTGCCCCCTTTTCCCTGATAAACAGGAGCCTGGTAGTTCGAGGCGGGCCTTCAAACATGATTTTTTTTTCAAGTACTTGCAAGCAGGACACGAGCTAATTGAACGATGCCATGCAATCACAGAAGAGAACAAAAGCCTTTTGCTGTTCACCAAAACCCCCCCAAACGGATGCCTGCGCAATCAAAAGTCGAGCGAAAGCGAGCCCGCGGGGCCAACCACACGAGCGACCATCACGATATGCTCACCACAATTCACAATGCGAGTTCCCTTTGGTCAGAACAGACCAAGATGTGTTAAAAATGAGTTTTATTATCCTCTGCGGGCAAGGCAACACGCCCAGCTCGATAGCTCTTTCATCACCCAACGAAACGCCAACAAGGGCACATAGGGATCATACGACCAGACCCCTTTCATCATTCATCAAATGCCCCCGGTTTGTTTCCTGCATCCAGCGACTCCTCGAAAACATCACCAACGACCGCCACCCTGAACCTCAAACGAGGCAGCAAAGCTGCTCTCGGCCCTTGCACCCTTGCTTCATAGAATGCAGGCGAGGGCTATCATAAACACAGACAATACTCTTACACAAAATGTCAACGAGGTGGGGATGTGTAGCACGAGTGCAGAGACCGTCCCACCCGGAAGGGTTCTTTCAAAATATCAAGGACCGAAACCCCTGCCAACCACCCAGAGGCAGTTCGTGCGATACCCCGGAGCAGGGTGGTGGCCCAAGGCACTGAAGCTAAAACGCCAGAATTGATGTAAGTGGATGCTTGAGCCTGATCGAAATGGCAGGCAGTTTCTACTGGTCCGGTGCCCGACGGGATTTTGCCCTCACAAATAACCCAAACAGCATTTGTGGGCGGCTGAGTTAGCGCAACAGCCTAAGGATGCGAGGAAGCAACTTCGAAGGCCCCGATATGCAAGGCACTGGCAGGTCAGGCTAATCAGGCACAATCGACCCCGATGCGGAACCTTGTTCAGGACACCGTGTGCCAATCTGCGTCTACTCTTCCTCCGATGAGCTCGCATCATCGCTGTCGTCATGATGGTTGCCGAAGAGACCTCCATCGTTTGGCTCGATCGAAGGCACGGGCTCTTGGCTACCGCTTCCTGGCCGCTTGTAAGAGTTCTTGAGCGCCTTGAGCTGCTCGAGCTTCCGCTCTTGCTCGGCCTTGCCCATGGGCTTATTCTTCTTCTTTGCTGCCTTTGCGGCACTGGCGCTACCAGCTGGCGCCGCCGGCGCTGGTGCAGGCGCGGGCTCATGCTTCTTAAGCTGATCCCGGTAGTGAGGGAACGCCTTGAGCACCAGGTCAAAGAGCTTGAGGAGGGCATCATCGCTCAACATCTCCATGTCCAGCTCGAGTTCGTCATCATCGCCCTCCTGAGTGGTTGTCGGTCAGCCATGTCCAACTCAACATATCCATCCGATTCAGGGAAAGTACTTACAGTCAGGTTGGTATCTCTCTTGATAATCTCAATGGCCCTTGTCAAGCTCTGACCCTCGAGTCGGCTGATGGCATCTGATACGATCTCCTTCTCTTCGTCAGTCAGCCGCTTCTTGGTAGGCTTCTTTGCTGGAGCAGCGGGCTTCTTTGGAGGACCGCCCGTGTTGCCACTGGACTTCTTGGGAGCGCTGGCAGCACCACCGCTGGCCTTTTTCTTGGCTGGCTTGGCCTGCATGGGCTTCTTCTCCCGCAGTGTGTTCAGCTCGGCCCGTTTCTTGACCATCTCATCTTGCAAGTGCTTGATGATACCTCGAGATATCTCGATGGCCATCGCGTCCGGCTCGCTGGAGTACAGCTGCTTGTCAAGATTATCTTGTTCCTTCTTCAGACGTTCCTGGATGGTTGTCAACGCCTGCTCAGCCTTCTGGACATCAGCAGATGCATTTTCCTTCTCTGGCTCGCTTTCACCATCGTCATCGTCGTCATCATCCCTAGTGGCGCCGCGCGGGCTGGTCGCAGATGCAGCATGCGCAGATGCCTGAGTGTGCTTGCTCATCCATGCCCCCTTCTCAGACCACTTCTTCTCGAAGACCTTCTCCAGGTCCTTGCCCGCCATATGGGCAACGGTACCCTCGGGGTTGAACTTGAAGCAGTTCTTGACCAAAAGGTTGAAATCAGCCTTGAATGCATTGGCACTCTCATACTCTCCGTTATCCAGCTTCTCTGACATGGTACCCAAGTCCATCGGCTGCTTGATGATGCTGTGGTAAGTAGGAATGTTAAGCGCTACGGGATCCACGGGCTCCAAGAACCACTGGTTGAAGAGGTAGTGTTTCCCATGCTTCAATTCCCTCAACACTTCTTCACAGAACTTCATCTCTGGTTTCCTCTTGTTCTTCGGGTTCTTCGGCTGGAAGCCTAGATCCTTGTTCTTGGGTGGGTGAATAGGCCTCTTGGGACGATCACTGTTGTTCTTGGTGCTATCACGGCGAATGGTTGGCACACCGGAAGGAGGAATGGCAAAAACGGGCGAGTCAGAGACCTTCTCTGCTGGCAAGCTTGCCACCGGGCGAGGCTTGCTCTTAGGAGGCGGCGGGTTGCTGCGGTGCTCTGCGTGCCTTGAGGGCATCTGCTTAACTTCTTTGGTGTTGGACCTAGATGGCTCTTGAGCTGGCACTTCGGCCAGCCGTGCATAAATCTGATGTGCCGTTGACTTGGCAGCTCTGGTCACATCGTGGTCGACGCCGTTGAACCTGCCAGAGTTTTCGTGAAGAAGATCGACGTCAGCCCTAAAATCAGCCATGGTCTTGTACTTGTTTTCACGCAAGTTTTGCTCCATGAAGCTAATGTCCACAGGACGGTTGATCGTTGAACGGTATGACTCCCAGATTCCTGGCCAGAGATTCCGTACCGATGCCCTGAACAGTTGTCCATGCTTGGTCTTCTTGACAAGGCCCAATACCTTCTTGATTTCCCTGTTCTGGTAAGACGTGATGGTGTTGTTCGCGAGGGCGGGGTCGTTCAGTTTGCGGGATTGTCCATTAACTGTAAGTGGCACAGGAGATGTAGACGTGGGGGCTGAGCGAGACACTGGTGCAGGAGCGGGTGGTGCAGCAGGCTTGTCGATGTCCATGGCATCTGGCGCGGCAGGTTGTTCTGGACGCGGCTGTGCCGCCTCTGTCTTTCCGCCATCTTCTCCCGAAGTCCTGACGCGCTTTGCAGCGGGCTCTTCATCGACGTCCTCGTCACGTCCCCGAGCCATCTTGGCTGAAGCTTGCGACCCTGCGTCAGTCATGCTAGTGTCCACCGTCACGGGCGCAGAGTTCGTCTTCGGCGACACATCAGTGGCCGGTTTAGACAACGGCGAGACAGAACCACTAGCTAACGCTTGTGTGGTCGCAGCCACAGCCGCCTCCTCGTCCTCGGATTTCTCTTTACCAGCCTGGGGTTCATCCGCGGAAGCACTGGGCTTTTCCTTGTCCGCCTCAGCGCTGGACTCGGCCTTCACAGTTTTCTCTGTTGGTTCGGCAGGGACAGGCGACTGGGCAGTTGGCGAAGCAGTTTTTGCGGCTTCTGTAGGTTCAGCTGGTGCGGCTGGTGTCACAGCTTCGGCAGGCTTCTCTGCGGCGGCCTCTGGAGATGGGTCGGGCTTCGGAGAAGGGTTCGAAACAGGTTCGGCGGGAGGTGAAGGTGCCTGGGCAGATTCGGTGGGCGCATCGATCATCTCGGTATCCTTAGTGTCCTGGGCCTCACTTGCGCCGGCATCGTCGCCATTCTTTGTGGCCTCGGCCGCTCCTGTAGACTCAGCGGCGGGTGGGGTCATGGCGGATATGCTTTGGTTGGACGCGAAGGCGTCTTTGTTTGACTCGTTGCTTGTCGACTGGTCCTTTGCCGATGGCGCATCCTCTTTGGCGTTGTCTGTCGCGTCGAGTTTGGAGTCGTTGGGCGAAGCGTGGCTGAACGCGTTGACGCGTCAGTAATCGACCAGCACACAAAAGCTTACAGAACGCGCGAAGCAGGGGAAGGCAATAGAGGCAAGGATTCAAGTTTGTATTTGAGGTGCAATAAACAAAGAGATGCTGGTTTGGGATGGTGCGATGGTGCGCAAACAAGCGATGCAAGCTAGGTTGGGTGGATGCGACTTACCCATTTACCTCCAGTCCATTCCGCTCATCGGTAAGCGCGGCAGAAGTCGAGGCAGCCATGTCCAGCGATTGTGATTTCTGGTCAAGAGCTATGGAGTCGGATTGCGATGTCATCACTGCCATTCGGGCGGGAATCTAGACGTTTGGCGATGAATTTAGTAGGTGCGTCGCGGCATGAAGGTGCAGTGCAACAAGCTCCAAATGGATGCGCGCCCACTAATACAGAGCGGAAAATGTGGGGAATGCGCAACTGCAACGGGGGATGACAGGGGTGTGTAAGTCGCAGTGACCAATTGCGGAGAAGAAGGGGAATGCAAGATTTCAGATCATGAAAAGATGCACCCAAAAGTGAAATAAAAAATAAAAAAACCGAACGTGACGTTCAGAAATGTGGAGGGGAAGATGAATGCAAATGGTGGTGGTGGGGGTTTTTGTTTTGGTTGCGGCTTGCCCGTTGTTGCTGAAGCTCGTGATAGCTTGGCGCGTGCGGGATTGGGAAGGAAAGAAATGAAGGCTGAAAATCAATAAAATCGTGAATGGCAAAAGGTGAACATTTTAGCTTGGCCAGCCTTGCAAAAATGACGCCAAGTGGATGCTACCAGCTGCGACGGAGTTCGGTGGCTGGTTTTTCCAGCCGGATCCGGCACTAGGATTGGTCGGATGTGGGAGAGGTACCGCAGGGTTCAGGGGTGTAAGCGTGGGAAAAGGTACGTACTTTTGATCAGATTGGTTTGGGGTTTGGGGTTCCGAGAGATCTGGGTTGAAAGTCAAGAAAAAAGTAGATGCACATGTCAGCAACTTCGGCGCCGGTTCACGGTTGGAAGGTTAGGAGGGGGCGGGGAGGGTATTTATTAGGGCGGCAATCAGCTTTAGGCGGGCTGGGCGGGTTAATAAGGAGGGGCACCCTCATCTGATTGAGAGCTCCAGGCTCCCCCCCAAACAGCCAAGTGCACTCCACGGCTCCTCCTTTTTTCTTCCAGGCACACTGGTACACTGGTACACTGTACTAATGTATGCGGTACCACGGTAAGCCCACGGGTTGCTTTTGCGCCTTTGGCTCGCGTCGAAGCTTCTGGTTGGTTAGGGATAGCCCGTGTGCGGCCAGACGTGTAAGGGGGATCCCTGCCGGCCTTGTTCGCAACACCTCAACTCGAGTCTCCCCCACAAACTTCCTCTCAGCTTCTTCTAATTTCCACGGTTCCGCAAGCTATGTTGGACCTGGGTCTCGACTTGTTCTCGAGTTTGGGGGAACCTTGGAAAGGCGAGAACGTGCGTGATTCGACAAGCCTTTGCTATTCTCTGATGATGAAGACGATCGTGTGTGTCACGTATTTACAGACAGAAGGGACGCGCTTCAGCAATTCTCACTTCTTTTCCTTGGCTGAGTACTTACTCAAGTAAGCCAGATCTATAGCGGTGCGAGTGGAAGCAAGCCAGCAAATTCAAGAAGTCGACAAGTGCGCATGCATGGGGGCCATAACGACATACCCAATAAAATAATGTGATCGAAAACTTGGGAAACAAGACGATGTATGCTTTTCTGCGCAAACGTCCGCCACCGGTCACCATAACTGAGGTGCTTTGACGGCGCTGCTACACCTCCAAGGTTGGGTTACCGCGTTTTTTTGTATTCGGACTTTGAGCCTGAAAGGCATACCTAGGTATTCAGTAGTTATGACGGTCGTCCCGAACTGAATAGATTTGACAGCTGTTCCAAGGTTGCTTCTGCGCAGGAGACTCAGCCTCTGTTATGGCGCGTCGCGTCGCGTACGAAAGACGGCCTCCACTCCAGTTGTTATCAAGCAGGGACCATCGCCTCTTATCTATGAAATGCTGACTAAGACACTTCCCCAGAACACAAGTCGGGCATCTGTAAATCAACCCACTGCACTTCTGTATCGGATGGGACTATCCTTGCTTTTATGTGTACCTAGGTAGTCAATTGAATAATATGTCATGTATGTGCTAGCTTTCCCCTTGGTTTGCCCTCTTACATTATTGGTATAGTCTGCTTTGGTTGACATGGATATAATCTGGAAATATAATCTGGAAGAACCAGGAAGGTACCTGGTAGCAGTAGCAGGTTGTCTTGGTCGATACTATCAATAAAGAACACCCGACCAGAATCTGGTAATTGACAATTCAGTCAAGTATTGACTAGCATAATAATAAAGCTCTGTAAGTATTCAGCAGATTTTCACGGCACCAAGATACATGCCTAGGTAGAGCATGATCTTGGACTTCTGAGGTTCTGGGAGGGCAGACATTCCAGGGTCCTGAGACGCTCGGGCCAACCGAATCATGCCAAAACAGGGAAGCCGGTCAGATCTAGCGGCGGCAGAAAAAAGTTACTTCCTGCAGAAAAAAGTTCCCGGATGTTGACCTCTGCTCAGTTCAATCCCAACTGCACACCCACCATTTGACGACCATCCTTTCCTCTCCGCTCACTCGGGTATATCTTTGCTCGACGTGTGCCAATTGTGACCGGAATAATCCACACAATCACCCTTTTTCTCCCCAACAAACCAGAAATAATGGCGACCAAGAGGAAGCTCGCCAAGGTGGCCGCGCCCGCCCAGCAAAGCGCTAAACTGCCTACCAGCTCAAGGATAGACGAGAGCAGGACGGCTGTCACAGTCTCGGATGCGCAACCCAAGTCATCAAAACAAGTCGAGACCATCGAGATATCCAGCGACTCCGAGAGCAACTACGACGACATTTCGGACCTAGACGATGCGGAGGCGGCCGAGGAGGCGGAACAGCAGCTCGAGTCGGAGGATAAGGCACGGCCACAAGGAAACGGCGATGGCGATGCCGAGATGAAGGAAGCCGGCCAAGATGATGAGGAGTCGGATGCAGAGCCCACATTCGGCGATCTGATCCGCAACCACGAGACAGTCGACGTCGCCGCTGCCCTGGCCAACCCCCAGTCGGTTGATGCGAACTCAGTCCTCACAGCCGCACCCCCACGACAAATAGCACCACCATCCACCTCCTCCCTCGGCACAGTTCTCGCGCAGGCCCTGCGGACCGATGACGCCGACCTGCTCGAGTCTTGTCTCCACACATCCGACACCATCGTCATCCGCAACACAATCCAGCGTCTGGACTCTAGCCTGGCTGGTACACTACTCACACAACTTGCCTCCCGGCTGCACCGACGACCTGGACGCGCACACAACCTCATGTCTTTCGTGCAGTGGACCTTGATCGCCCACGGCGGTGCTTTGGCCACACAACCAGAGATACAAAAGCGGCTCGCCGAGCTGAACAGAGTGCTGGAGGAGAGGACCCGTGGCCTGAACAGTCTGCTTGCGCTGAAGGGAAAGCTGGACATGCTGGAGGCTCAGATGACGCTCCGCCGCGGAAACAAATCCCACAGGCACTCGGGCAAGGACGACGACGAGAGCGAGAGCGACGAGGACGAGGTTGACGGCGAGGAGGGCATCGTCTATGTGGAGGGTCAGGAGGACGAGGACCTGTCAAATGGCCTGACCCGCGACGATGAGGATGATTTCCCCATTGTCAACGGAGTCGCTTCCGACTCCGAGGACGATTCGGAAGACGAGGACGAGGACGATATGGACGTGAACGAGTTCGCTGAGGAGTCACTGGACGAGGACGAGGTGGACCATGATGACATTGAGGAAGACTCAGCTGAGGAGGATGAGAGCGAGGCCGAGGCTGCGCCGCCTGCCAAGGTACAAAAGAAGAGCAAGTCTTCGTTCACGAAAAAGAGATAGAGAGAGAAAGAGAGAGGTGTGTGGACAGATAATCTCGAGGGGATAGTAGACTTGAATGATACCATCGACATTAGCATCAGTCGCATTATCGGCCTCGCATGTTCCCGTGTGCCGTGCATTCTTGACCCGATATAGCTGCTCGACAGGCAGCCCCTGTCGTAACGCCTACTTTCACCCGCGCTTTCTTGCACGCATCCCCTTGCTTCGAAGCGTAGGCAACATTTGCCCTGTCGTCTGGCGTCTCTCCTTCCCGTGAGCTGGGCGCAAACGATCTTGCGCCCGGGAGTCAAGAACTCCTGTGTCAAACATGTCGAGTGCCCGTGGACTTTGCAATGATGAAGATCCTCCCCTCGGCTCTGGAAAACGGGTGGTAAGGAGGTTCGTTCATTCCATGCGGTCAACTGTGTATTTACTTCGCTCTGGTACATCCGTCCAAACCGTGAGCGCCACTTGATTCTTCAAAGACATGGCCTGCTTGCCTAGGTATACTTGAAGTACCTAGTCCCTTGATGGATGGAGGAGGTAGGCCTTTCCCCTCCTTTACCAGAACAAGTGGAAGGTGGTGCATGCTGACTGTAGACTACATATGTGATCCAGAGGTTATGAGACATAAGACAGATTGAAAGCTTCACTCCATTTTCAGGCCTGAGTCCAACATTGCCGCCCTTCGGCATCAGAATATACACAATCCCATTCCCATCCTCATTACAAGGCGCAGCACCATGGTCAGTACTCTTATTCCTGTGGCATGAACACCAGGGAGGGAGCCAGCCGTAAGTCCAGCCGTGGGCACGTTCCACGCGGATGTACCACGAATTTAACAGGTTGAATTTGGTATCTTGATTCAATTGGGCATGTGTTTCAATTGACGCAATCCCGCCAGGAGCATCGGGTCTCTCGTCCACTATACCATTCTTTTCGCCACCCTACAATCCCAATCGAAACTCCATCTAGGGTCCTCTCCTCTCGTATTGTTTTCCTTCCTTTTCGATTCCATCCAAAAAAAACAACCCTAAAAGTCCGTCACCCGCCCATTATAGCTCCAATCCCCAGCACTCCCCCACCGCAGCGGCTCCGTCTTGGGCCCGCCCACCTCCCCAGTCTTGGGGTTCTTGTCGCCCTCGAACTCGGGCGGCGCGCCGCGCCACACGCCCCCCGTGGCGACCTCCTCGGCCTCGGCCCTCACGGGGGCCGGCGCCGCCTCACCAGAGCCAGCAGGTGTCGAGACGTGTCGGGACGTGGCGGCCGGGGACGTCTGTGGCTGCTCGTGGGGCAGGGGGGTGGGGTCGGCGAAGCGGTCTGCCACGGCGCGCTGGAGGCGCTCGAACTCGGCTTGTTGCTCTGCGGGCAGGCGGGGTGGCGCGGGGGCGTTCTGGAAGGCGGAGGAGTAGGGGCGGATGGTTGTTGTTGATGATGATGGTGATGAAAGTGATGGTGAAGTTCTGGAGGATGCGCGCAGCAGCATGCGCAGGGTGCTTGGTGGGAGGAGGCGGATGGATGGCATCTTGAGGTTTTATTCTGGTTTTGCTTTGGCTTGGTTTGTTCGGGGTTGTTTGGATTTTGCTATTGTTGTGTTACTGTGTACTGTACAGTAGATATTGTTTTGTTGTGTGAAGAGAGAAAGTTAAACACGACTGGCCGAGGTTCGGCGGAAAGGCAAACAAAAGACTTGGATCGACGACATCACCTTTTTGTGGCGCCCAAGAAGTCAATTGGACGGTTCCAGTACTACTATTACACTAGGTACTTAGGTACTTAGTAAGTGGCCAAACCCCCCCTGGAGACCCCCGGGCATTCCGTCGTCCGGGCTGCCAATGCCACTGCCGATGACCGATGCCGATGACGGTGCCGATGCCCGGCTTAAGAAGTTGGGCTCCGAGCGGAGATGGGACGGAGCCGAAGGGGGACCGGATCCTGCCGCCCATTGTAATCTGTAGTAATCCCATCTATCTTCTCATCCATCTTCTTTCTTACCCAGTCAATCAGTCAATCGCCTTTCAGTCAGTCGGGAACGGAACTCCTAGTGACCAAGGTCGCATGATGTCTAGAAAGCTGGACCCTCATCATCCTGTATCTTGCATATACCTACGTACCCCAAAGCATCTATCTCTACATATCAGATGGCGGTTTCTTGAATGGAACCTTCCCCACGATAGGGTCACTCTGGAACGTCACGGCGGTCAAGTTACCGCCCATTGAGACGGATTTGACGGATAGACTTTCCCCGCCCCCCGAGTTCATGATGCCCCCCTTGAATGTCCTTTGGTGTCCCTTTGGTGTCTATTGATATCGTATGAGCCCAATATCCACCACTGTCACCACTGTCACCACTGTTACCACTGCCGCCCTGTCTTTTACTTTAACCCGATGTGTCTGATATTCTTGATCGCGGGTATTATTTTCCCGCTGCAGGTGTGACGTTCTGTCTTGCGCACAATGGCCCACCACAGCCCACCACAGTCCACTGCAGCCCATCTAATAACGCCCAGCTCCAAGTGGCACCATCCTGAGACTAGGTCACAGTCCCAATATTTCCCTCTTTCTATTACTTGCATCAAAAAAGGCTGAAAGCCCCCTGGGGTTCCTGTCATGTCGTTGGCTGGGCTATCCCCGGAAAGAATCGGGTCGCATTGAACGTGCTGATAATGGTGAGATGGGAGTTTTTAAAAGGGGAAAAGCCATATATTCCTGAGGTTGTCTTTCAACTTACTTGGTATATATGCTAGTTCATCAATGTCTCGCCTTCTCTCTAGTCTACCTAGGTAGCTTGTCATATCCTGAACTCACCAGGCTGGCTCAACTTTACTCTATAGAAATCCTGATATTATCCTATGTGTGACACCACAACGTCATCCATCACTTGTTCCAACTATTCTCTCATAGTTTCAACCTCATAGTTTCAACCTACAGGTGCATTCCTTCTACTGGTGCGTATAACATGCATACTTTCCAGAACCCCCTCCTCTCATCCATGTCACCAACGACACCAGACCATATGTCGAAATAGGCCTATATCAACATCAATGCTGTCTGCCGAACAGCACGCTCATCACAGAAATCCAGCTTCTTGCTCCATACACACCAGCAACTGACACTCGATACTATAGCCGACCCTCTCACCAGTCTAGTCTGTAAAACGTAGGCATGGCCAACCCAGCAGTCTTCCCATGTCGCAGGGCCGATGATTTCCCAGAGGCCGAGATGAAAGCCCAAGTCACCGAGTGTTTCAGCCCAGACATCCTGCACGTCTTCAGGGACGAGCAACAGGATGAAGACAACAACGACAACAACAATCCACCCTCACCATCAGTCCTCTCTAGGAGCCCTTGTGGTCAAGCCACCGCGAGAATTTCCCCATCCTCATTCCCCCAGTTTCGGAACCTCCCACCGGAACTGCGCTTCCTGATATGGGAGGAGGCCGCCCTGCCGGAGCCCACCGTCGTCGTCCCGCGGACGTGGAACAACGCCAAGTTCAGGTACAACCTCCAGAGGAAGGTGCCGCCGGTGCTGCAGGCCTGCGCCGAGTCCAGGGGCCTCCTGGTCGCGCAGCCGGGGCCGAGAGGGGGTGGTTCAGCAGCCCACAAGTATCAACTCGTCCAGACGCGCGGGCGAGATGATGAGGGTGTGTATATGAACTTTGACCGCGAGTCGATATGGATATATCGAGGATGTAAGTTTCCAAACACCCGTGGATTGTAATGCACCCGCAATTTACCTCATCTATCCATCCTCCTCTCACTGACTAACCTTGAAACCC
>LKEA01000009.1:706248-811544 GCA_003795315.1 Cytospora schulzeri | reverse complement strand
CGTTCTTTGCGACCAACTAGATATACGGCAATAACAATGTTCTCCCGCCCGACTCCGTGATAGTATTTTCCCTCTTCGTATCTGCTCAGGAATCCGCAGGTGGTGTCAACCTGCTGGCAACTGTCGGCATTGCAGTTGTGGGTACAATTGCAGGTGCGTGCGCCGGTACGGTTGTAGGTGCGGCTGCGGCGCTCGCGGCCATCGAAGCAGGGGCATCGTCGCCCAGTCCACTGACATCACCGACACCGCTATCGTCGTCTCGGCTGTGCTGGTCAACTTGATCAGCTTGCCCTCCTCCACTGGCTGCTGGTCTCTCCGCTTCTGACTCCTTTTCCCTGTTTCTCGGCTGCTGAGGCGTCGCAGCTCGGTTCTCACTATCGCGCTCAGCGCCATCAGTTGATTGATTCTCCTTATCGCCATCACTTCCAGGTGCCCTCTTCTTTGAGTCCAGTGAACCGAATCCGCTGCCGCCGTTCGGCACCCGGACCTCAAAGACGCGACTGAGTTCAACCTCCTGCATCGCTTTCCTCATCCTCTCTCGTCGGTCCTTCCCGCGGAGCCTGCTCTGAGGACCAGCGCCATTGGTGACAAACCGGATTGACTGGATCATGAAGCTGAGCCCATCATGACTAGACCGCTGCCCGTCTCGTCCCAATTTACCACCCCATTCTCGGCTCTTGATGCCAAACCGCACTGTCGATGTATACTTCTCCAGTTTTGGCATGACCAATACCATGACGTGCATATCCTGGCCTTCGGGCACCTGAACCGGTCCCGTCTTGGGTGGTGCTTCCAGGAACTCCGTGTCCCGTTTCGGCGGCGGGCTCGGCTCCTTGCCTCGACCTTTCTTGCCACTTTTGGCTTCTTTGAGGTCTGCACCGATGCCCTCGTCGAGACCCAGGAGGTCAACGTCAACATCCTCCGGCCATTCGCCTCGGATCCATCCGCCGTGAATGCAGGCTGCCAAAACGTCCGAATCATCCGTGTACACATCCGTGCCCCATACTGCTCTGCGGGTGGTGATTTCCTCCCTTGCGGCTCGGGTGAGGTGCTGCTTCCCGACCTTCACCATCAGTGTACTGCCTTCCTTGCCCTTGATCAAGTCTATCGGCAGAGGCTTAGGTGTGGACTGGTAGGAATGGCGTGGCGGTCGACTAGTGCGAGGATCTTGTACGCGAGCGGGTTTGAGGCCGATCTCGTAAATAAAGTCACCCAGGTGCTCTCGTGGCTTGCCAGCGATGCTATCGATGACTGTCTTGTTCAAGACAGTTCGCTTCGGTTTGGGCGGTATGATGACCGCAGGCTGTGGCTGGGCGGCAGCTGATCTTGCATTGGGATCCCTGATTTGTCCGTGAGCTACAGATCGAGGGGGGGCATGATGATGGGTCGTGAGTATATCCTTCGCAAGGCTTGTAGGGGATGGAACCGGAGTAGCTCCCCTGACGTTCTTGAACGGAGTGGTGCCAGCCTGCTGGGACGAAAGGTCGGGAATGTGATGATGGTGGTGATGATGGCTAACGCTGTGAGCTTCATCGGGCGAAAAATGCAAGTGCAAAGGGTTCAAAACGTACTGATGGTGGTGATGCGAGTGAGTCTTCTGCCGCTTGGCTCTGCCCACGGGTGTGCTCCTGCCTGTGGTTTCTTCATCACCCTTGGCCTCATCGTCTTTTGGCTTCCTCCGTTTAGGGCGAGCAGTACTCTCCCTGCCCCCTTTGACATCGCTAATCATGTCCTGTGGCGTGTGGTCCGGATCATCACGCCTCCCTAAGCCACTGCTAGTGAAAGGCAACTGAGCGCCAGATGCGACAGGGCTCGATACACCCAAGGTCATGACTCCGCTTCCTATGCCCGAGAACATGCGGCCAAACTCACTCTTGATCCCCGCTTCTCCAGGCGGACCCGGTATTTGCGGTTGGGCACCTTGAACCGCCTGGGGAAGTGGAGATACGCGGCCCTTCCTGTTCATGTCCTGCACTCGCAAGAGGTTTTGTTGATGTGTCATAAGATGACCCGGCTCCTCCATGGGCCGGTGTCGCGGAGACCCAAAGAGCGACGGGTGCCCATTGCTGTATGCGACAGAAGGTGGAGGAGGGCCATCTTCTCCGGGCCGCCGGTAAGGAGGTTGCTGTTGTGGAGGAAGACCTACCATTCGATGGCGATCTGGGGATTCAAAGGGCGCAGCTGGATGGCCGGCTGGTGGCATCTGCTGTGGGTGCCCAGGGTGAGATGATGGTGGATAGCGTTCTAGTGGGGCCTGCGAATAAGCCCCAGCAGGATGACCGTATTGAGGAGCATTCCCATGTGGGTACTCATGCTGTCTGGGGTGCGTTCTTGGCTCCTCGTAAGGGACCCTTGACTGGTCGTACTGTGGCATCCTCTGCCAGTGCGTTTGCTCGCGAGCGTCTGGCGGGATCGCATACTGCGGCGCAGGTGGCCCCTCGCGTCTCTGCATACCTGGTGGGCCGTATTCGGGCTGCTGCATCGTGTGTGGTCTTCCTGGGTCGCCGCCTGAAATGGTCCTCTCCCTCCTCTCGCGTTCCCTGAACTCTATCTCCCGTCTTTCGCGCTCCCGAAGTTCCATCTCCCTCTCTTGCCTTTCCCTCTCAAACATGAGCCGCTCCTCTTCGTGCTTCACCACGATGGGCCGCTCCGGGTTGTACTCAATACCTGGCCGTAACTCCTCGCGCCTCGCATACATCTCGGGATGTGGTGGTCTTCCCATATCCATCGGACGAGAGGGCGGAGCGGCATTCGGGAACTGGGGCTGGCTGCTGGGTCGGGGAGGCGGGATAGGGCCAGCTGACATTCTCTGAAATTCTCTGGCATGCTCCACAGGACCCATAGGCGGTGGAGGATGGCGGTATGTGTCGCGCGGTGTTCCGTACCTCTGCATCTCTGGCGTCAAATGCATACCATGGGGCGAGCCAGCCGTACTTCGTAGGTCTCGCGGATCTCTTGCCTCATACATTCTCTGGTGTTGCTCGGGTGTATGCGGTCGTCGGTAAGAAGCATACTCGGGATGGTTGGAGGTCATCCTAGGAGAGGCGTGTACAGTCGAAGTGTAGGGTTGTGCGGATACGGCTGGCGAGGTGGCGGGTGGAGCAAAGGAAGGCGCAGATGGATCTCGCACTTGAGAGAGGCCGCCTAGCATGGACGATATGGACATTGAGCTTCCTGTACTCCCTGTCCTTGGTATTGAACCCAGAGCGGGAAGTTCACGACCCCCTGGGAATGCGGTCGGAGGGCCGACTGAGACGGGAGGTGGTCTCGGGGGAGGCAAGCCATAAGCACCTCCGGGTCCCAATTGTAGACCTTGGCCGGGTTGAGGAGGCGAGCCCGGTGGTGGCATAGCGCGGTTCATGGGCGGTGCAGGTGTGATAGAAGAGGAGCTATGATGTCGCGAGTGATTTGAAGGCGTCAAGGAAGTGCTCGGCTCGTATGGTCGGGAGGAGGGAAAGAAATGGGGGTCGGAAGGTCGTCGCGGTAGATTGTCGGGTGAGAAAGCAGAGCCACCAGGAGGCGGTGGAGGTTGAGGGTGTTGCTGGGCCTGTTGCTGCTGCTGTCTCTCGAGGGCATATGCCTGGGCGGGGGTAGAGGAGGCTGACGATGGCGTTGGAGGAGGTAGGGTCTGTCGAGTATAAAGCGGAGACTGGGCATTCCGTGAGAATGGGAGGTTCGGAGGTTGAGGGCCAGGCTGGCGAGGATCTCGATGATCCATGTTGAGGCTCGAGGAGGCTTTGATGGACGGGTGTCAGGTTTCTCTGCCAGTTTGGCCTGATACACGGCAGGGGGTATGTATTCGTCGTGGTAGCGCAGGGGCAAGTTCGACGGTATCGTAAACGGAAGCGTCTGGCTGTATGTATGTATATTTGGCTGTATGTAACTCGTGCCTCATCGAAATAGGCGCCAGCGAGCAAACAAACAGACAGGCAAGCAAACAGACGAGATGCGAGATCGGGTCTCAAGGAGGTCTCGATGGTGATTGAGGAAGAAGTGATCGCATTAGCCTGGCGGCATAGGTAAGGGTTTGGCGCTCAGTGTCAGGTCGAGTATCTCGTCGGCGTCATAAAGAGAGGAGGGTGGATGATAGTAAGAAGTCGGAATCAATGTCGGTCGGCCTATATGTCGAGGTTGAGGAGAACTGCAGTATGCAGCAGCGTTGTGGAATGGTGTTTGTCGCGGGAAGGAAACCGAACTGAGCTGAGCTGTGCTTTGCTGTGTGCGGTGCGTGTGTGTGTGCGTGCTTGCTTGCTGCGACCTTGGAAAGGGAAAATACGGGGCGGCAGCGACCCAGCTGTCCAGCAGGGATGGAAGGGACGCTAGAGTGGGCACGGTTACTACAGTACATGGGTACATGGGACTTGTACAACGGTGCGGGACTGATTACAGTACTATGTATTCCATACGGTCTCGGTATTTCGTAATTGGGGGAGTACATACCTAGGTCACCTAACAGGTCAAGATAATACCTACCTGGGTATCTAAGTAGCTAGGTATGGGATACTGCAGACTTCAGCTTCATTGACTCATCGTTGCTCGATTTGCGCAGGAACAGTAAAAGCAACCTTGGAACCTGTGTGCATGAAGCATCGCCTGTGCTGTCAAGATGTAGATGCGTACCAAACACACAGTAGCTGCAGGCGCGAACTAGACTAGGTACTGTGTGCAGGTATGTAAAGTGTACGCTAAAGAAAAAAATGCCGGTGGAGGAAGGAAGCAAGACCCGCGACCACAGACAGGGATGGCAGGGACGGATTAGCGCTACGCAGTAGGTCAGTGCAGGGCCATCGCGCACTAGACAAGGGTAGCCCCTGCATTCAAAGCGGCAGGCGACCCAGGCGTGCCAGGCGACCAGAATGCGATTTTCATTTTCATGTGCAAGGGACCTTGCCAGCCCAACTGCTTCCAGAACCCTGAATGTCATCATCATCAATTTTTTGCCCGTTCATAAGGCCGGCTAGGCCAACCGTTTCTGTGACCGCCCTTCTTTTTGCCCGTCTCTTCCGTGTGTTTTTTTTTGTCCTTTCCTGTCCCTTCGCACCCAAGAGGAAATGACACGAAATCAAACAAGATATATGTTTTTCATGCAGAGCTTTTACCAGAATGACAGGTAAGACGACGCAGATGCACGTCACGTCGCGTCAAACGGGTCAGTTCCAGGTACTGTTGTTATGTTATTATGTAGACCGCCATTCGTGTTGTTGGCATCATATGCGAAGGTCAAGGAGAAAGGGACGAAAACAATGGGAAAATGTTGCAGCTCAGAGATACCAAAGTGGGGAATCCGTTAGTGATCCCCAACCATCCAGCCATCCGAGTACAGCAACATTTTCAATGTTGGAAACCTTGGTGCCTTGGAAATAAACCCTCTTCAGAGAGGGTTGATCTGCTGCCAAGTATGGAGTACGCAGTACACAAGTATCTTGCACCTAGTACTCACTTGGGCACCCGGGCTCCTGGGCACACTTGAGTCGTCCGACTGATGATACCAGTACATAGCAACGGAATCTCCTCATCCATGGATCATGCACCCGTCATGGTGATACACGGCTGCAGGTCCTATTCCTCTTGTTTTAGTAGACAAGACGTGGCGTCGAATCAAATATGCGCCAGTCTGACAACCTTATGCCTGGGTACCTTTTTTCCCTTCCGGGTACTTCAAGGTTGTGGTTAAAAAGACTTGGGTACCGTAGTACTTGAATACTGGGCGGCTGACGAGTTCGGAAACGGATGCGTGCGACAAGTCAATCAATCGACCAACTTCGTAGCCCCCTTTCCTGTGCTATGCCTGTCAGAACTACAACGTCAGGTCGAAAACATGCTACAATATGCGATCACCGACTCAAGTCGCATCGCACTGGTATCAAATGGTGACTAACACTCTTCTTCCTCGAGTTGAAGGGCGGAGAGATGGGTTAACATGTCGCATGCAGAGCTGCTCCGCTCCTGGACTAGGTACCGTCATTTACTCTGGTAGAGAACCCTTTTTAACCGCACAAAAAAAACCAACTGACTTCATTCCCCCTCTGCCCGTCTGCAAGTGCAAGTACGTCAATCCTTGCAACACCCCATATCTCTGCAGGCAGTTGGTCTAGGCGTGTGGTACGTACATACTTAGTACATCGATAATGCTCCAACCTGCCACCTACTGTTACCGGTAGTGGGGAACTGCCACCCGCACCGCGAACCTGGACATTCCTTTGGGCAGCCAGGCATAGTTGCTTGAAGTACCTACTTCATAGTACATACAACTTACATACATCCGCATGACCACTTCAGCAGAAACACCGCCTTTCACACGTTTCATGTCCTCAAATGGTTACATACCGACTTCATTCCTCTCGGTATTCACCCGAAATCATGGTTCTTACTAACAATTAACCACCTGGGCATCGCCCAGTGCCATCATCCGGCATGACCCACCACCCAGCTTGCCATACCACCACCACCACCACCACCACCTTCTTGCTTACATAGACATACTCCAAGCTTGCCCCCATGCTAAATATATACAGTGCTACACTGTTACCTAAGAGCTGGCCTGGGTGAAAGAGAAATCACCAGAACACCACATCGACTGGATCCTATTCGTCCGGAAGGAATGGCCTGTTCGTCCAAGAGCATTTCGTACTCGAGTGATTTCCTCGACACAGCATTCCGTTTAGGGCCCTAATCCTTCAGCTCATCTTCCGGGCAGCATCACCAAAGAGGTTTCGAACATGCAAGTCAATTTTCTTTCTTAGTGCGATTTCAATGTTCGAGCTACACAAGATATATGTACGGAAGTACACTGCAAACGGCCACACCATCCTCCCGACCCCCACGCAAGTGGCTGTCTCTCCTTATTGGCTTTCATAAAATACCGAACCCAACACCCGTCACTCCAGTCCCGCCTTTTCGGTAACGACAATGCCAAGCAAGGAAAGAAAAGCCATCCTACTGAGGACTTTCTTCTTTCTTCGCTGGGGCCAGTCGGCTCCTTAGTACGGCCACCCTCCCAACCTTATGCTACCCACTTCAGAGCTCTACCTGGCCGGTTTCACGCGATCAGCAACGTTTCCGGATGCGACGGGGATTATAGGAGCAGTTTGTGACAGTGAACTATCCCCTATAGGTACTGGCTGGCTGGAAGCATGGTTGTCTTTGCCTCCAGCCAGGCGCTGATCATTGAACGTCTCCTCAGCTCCTGGTCTGGCGTTCAGTCTCAAGCTGACAGGCTGTCTCCAGCTCTGGCACTCTCTAAGGAGCTAGCTAGTGCGAGAGTACTCAGGTTCCTTCTGGTCTCGCTGATAGTGTTTTGGTCTCTGGGCTTACCTCCCGCCATAACATTACCTACACATGAACACTCTGTTCCAAGACGCCGTGATGATCTCTTGTCCAGAATATCCCTGTTCAAGTTGCTTTCCTCGAACAGAGCAATGGATTCTTTCATACTGCTTCACTGACATACACAATGTCCCATCCCAACGTTGTCTTGTTGCATTGTCAACATCGAAGGTGCCTTTGTGATCAACAAAGGGGTCTTTGTGTAGTTATATAATGCCACGGGATGGAAGCATAAAGCCCATGGGCTGTGAGACAGCGACGACAATGCATTATGGCCGTTCACACGAAGCATATAAGCACAGCGAGACTTCGACTGTGCAAGTCCTCCTACAGCACCCAAGTCTCAACTCAAACACCCAACATCTAACTTACAGCCACTTACCGTACAACCGCACAACTCTACCACAATGTGTTGCACCTTCGAGGAATACTCCCAGTGTCAGTCTTGCAGAAAGCAGTACGACTTCTCAAGCCACACATTCCACTGCTGCAACGAGTGTTGCATCGACAAGCCCCAGAAAATTCCGGCCATGGTTAACATGGAGCCGGCTTGTCTGCAATGTAAAATCCAAGCCCGTGAACGGAACCAAAAGTGGCTGGAGAAGCATAGGCTGCAGCCGCTTTTGTGGGATGGTAGCGCCTGGGGTTCCATCTGGGGTGCACCAGACTTTAGATCATCTGGGCAGACCTGGAACGGACTGTGGTAGGTTTCTACATGTAGTATGAATTCAATCTCTTCTCTAGCAATAGTTCAGCTTGAACTTTCCGGATCCAGTCCCTTTGTAGTAATTATGCCCTGCGGCGGTAACGTCCCTAACTCATGTATAAGCACCCAGTACAAACTTGCTCGAAATAGTATGGATGGTCGTTGGGTTTGAATTAGAGACCATGGCGTATTATAGACTACCGAATAGGCACCCTCCGGGGCTGATTACTGTATTGATGATTGTCTCGACGGATCCTGTACTCTGACTTCCTTTGGATAATGATAACCTTCATCATCCTTTCCAATGAACTTCGATGGATTCCCTCTCGCCCCCATACTTAAGAGCCTCCAGGGTACCATGGAATCAGGAACCGCGCAATGTCGTTCCCGCTGTGGCACCAGCAATCATGTCTTCTTAGCCCATTCCATCTTCTGAAGTGCCTCCAGCTCTTTGATTCGTTTGCGCAGGGCTCCCTCCGTTTCCTCCAGATCCTTGATCTGAGCTGTCTTTTGCTCGATCTCCACAGTCTTCTTGGCGAGCTCCATGCGCTGCTTGAAGGACCCCGTCTCCCTGAGGCGCTGGTTGTCGGCCTCGAGACCCGCCGCCTCGATGGTCTTCATCAGGAGCTCCTTTTGCATCTTTGCGTCGTTTGCCTTTGAGGATTCCTCCATGGCCTCGAGCCGGTTCTTGAGGTCCCGAATCTCCACAGCCTTGTCAAGAACGTCATTTCTGAGTTTCTTGTTCTCCGAACACAAGCCATCAGGCTTCTTGGGATGACTAGTGGTCTCGCTCTTGCTGGGGGCTGGGTCCTGTCGGGCCTTTTTTCCTGCTCTCGCCATGATCGCTGGGGCAGTTGCTGCCTTTCGCTTTGAGGCAGCAGGGCTGAAGTGGAGGTTTGTCATAATTGGGACGGTCGGTTTAGGCAACAGTGGCTTCAAGGCCGCCGACTTTGAGGAAGACGGCTTTGAGGAAGCCTTTGCAGCCGTAGTCGCCATCGCGCTGGTAGAGGATGGGCTGGTGGGAGGTGCGGCAGAGCGCGACGCTTTGCTCGATCCTGGGGCTGTCATGACTTGAGCTTTGGCAGATAGATATTTGTAGTTTGCCGTTGTTGCTATCCAAGCTGTGGGTGGTCAGAATGGGGCAGATACCTTGTCGGGCAATTATTGTACGGCACTGCTGTGAAGAGGTCAAACGCCTGGAGCTGGACTACGGTAAAGGAAGCCCTGGACCCTGCGACTTTAACCCTTCTGAACTACCTGTAGCTCTCGAAGGTGTAGTTAAGCTAACAACTACCCATCGATATTAATACAACAATGGGAACTCCGGCAGAAATGATGGATATATGTAATATGTAAGCGAATTTAAGCGCAGGGCCATACTTAATCTAGCGACCGGATCCACTAAAACACTGGTAAATACAACCAACAACCTCTCACGTACAAGAATACCCGTAGACCTTGAAAACTGATTGTCTATATACACTTACTGGATAAAGTGTCCAAAGTCTAAACAGCTGGACAAACTAGGAGACAGGAGACTGGGCAAGTAGGGAACTGGGAGAGTGACATCAAGGTCAAGCGGTTGAAATTCAACTGAGGTGATTGTTCTATATCATCTGCTTGTCCTTGACTATGGATATCCGTCCCTGAATGAACATTTCAAGTGAAGTAGGATTACTCGTGCCCTAACAGGTGTATCGACAATATCAAAGATCCAGTTTAGGCCTTTTCTATTGACACTCGATGTCCTAGCTTGCTCCCACCACATCACCACTCAACAACTACTGTTCGCAGTACCAACAAACTCACCTAAGTACAAATGAAGCAGAATGGCTGTTCCAAGCTTGAAGCCTTTCCAAGTCGTTCCTCTCTCAGGGCACGGCATTGAGACTGCGATTCACATTGCATGGAGTTTAGTTGTGGATCTCGAATCGGCATGGTATCATTTCCTCCCCGAACACTACTACTGTCTAATAGTGTTTGCGTAATTAAGTTTCCTCTCCTCTATACCAAATATCTGAAACCCTTCCTCATGTTGAGCGCCTCGTCCACAGTCGCGCCCTCCATCTGTGCCGTCTGGCCCGCGACATCTTCCCTCGCCTCCCAGTCGACCAGCTCGCCCCGCTCGAGCTTCTTGTTCAGGTTGGTCAGGGTCATCCTGAATGCCCAGCACCCGACGACCGTGATTCCGAACATGGCAGTCACGATGCCGTACGACTTCCGATATCCGTTGGCAGACAGGTCCCACACGTAGGAGCCTGCGATGTTGCCCAGCTGCGAGAAAGCATTGATGGCGGCGAGCGCTACCGCACGCTTTGCGGGGGGTCGAGGGAAGGATGATGATATCCATGAGTAAAAGACGACGAAGCCTGCATACGAGCTGGCTTGGAGGAACAGTGCCACGTAGCGACCGGCGACATTCAGCGTGCTCATGCTGATGATGAAGCCGATCAGGCCCATCGCCATGGGGCCCATAATGTGCCAGAACTTCTCTCCGGTTCGGTCCGAGTGCCATGCATTGATGATCGATACAAGGCAAGAGAAGACCCACGGCGGGGCGCTCATCAGCAGAGTGGGCACGTAACTGAAGCCGAGGGTACCGGTAAGTGTGGGCTGTGTGTTGTGCATTAGCGAAGCTCTCATCCCCAAAGTTTCAGGAGTGACAGGTCAACTTACGAAGAATGCATTGAACGACAGACCAACGACGTATGCAGCGAGCGTGATCATCATCAACCACACTTTTGGGTCCTTGACTGCCATGATCAGGCCATCAGCCACCCCCTGATCTTTAGAGTCGGTATCAGCCTCGCCGACGTCTTCGACCATCCGCAACTGGGCGATCAGTCTCTCATCCTCTGTGAAGCCGCGGGTGTTGCTCGGCAGGTCGGGGAGGACCACGGCGGCTGTGAGGGCAAGGAGCATTGTCACCGCTCCTTCAATCCAGAATAGCCATCTCCATGCGGCATGGCCCAGGACACCTTGCATGTTGGAGAGGACACCTGCACCGACCAATGCCGAGAAGGCATTGGAGATGAGGTTGCCACAGAACAGAATGGCGTTCCTCATGGTAAGCTCACGGCGCGTGTACCACTTCGAGAGGATCAGCAACGTGCCGGGAAGGAAGGCCGCCTCGACAAACCCGAGGAAGAACCGGACGAGCACCATGCCCTTGAAGTCGTGGACAGTCCCCGTCAACGTCGAGATGAGACCCCAGACCAGCATCACGCCACCCAGGTACAGCGAAGGCCTCGAGATCCGGTTGATAAACATATTGGAAGGGATCTGCATGAGGATGTACCCGACGTACAGGATACTCAGACAGGTGGAGTACTGCGCGTTGTCGAGGTGCAGGTCGGTCTGCAGGCCCTTGAGACGGGCAGAGGCGATGTTGTTCCGGTCGAGGTAGTTCATGATGTAGATGAAGACGAACAGCGAGCACCGGGCGTCAAGCTTGCGCTTGAGGCTCTTCTCGACGCGGGCGCGGTGTTCTGGTGTCATGTGTGCGCCGCTGGGGGTTGATTTGGACTCTTTGCTGACATCTTCGAGATTCTGAAAGGTTTGTTTTGTGGAGTCGGCGCCGCTAGACGCGACCCTCGAGATCTGGTCCGTCATGGTGGCCGGATGTGCGGCAACACCTGGACAGGAATGTGAGGTGTGGTGAAGACTAAGAAGAAGAAGAGCAACAAGAATCCACCGCCTAGAGGCTGGAATTCATTACTGGCTCTGTGTAAGCAAACTGCTGTGCACAAGCTTTATTAGTGCCGACAACTGACGGCGGGCGGGAAGGTGCTTGATTAAATACAAACTGGACAACGAAACTCGGAAGCAAGCCGGGCGCCTCAGACTTTTTCCCACGATATCACCATCCACATACGATGCCTGCACATGCAGTCGAGACTCGTGCCATTCTCTCCCCCGCACATGCAGTAAGCTATCACGACGGGCGGACCCCATATTGACCCACATCGCTTCTCAAAACCCCATGGAGTCCTGGAGAGCATGACTTGAGGTTCCCCAGTCAGGCGGATACCTCTGCAGGCCCAATGACGAGACTTCGAGAAGCCATGGCCTTTTCTCGGCGCCTTGGCAGCACCGTTTTCCTGGGAACCGTCACTGGGAAAGGTATGTACTACGTAAATATGCAGAAGAAGGGGGTGGGGGATCGTCGTTGGTCCTGGCAGCGAATGTTGGGGGATGTCTGGGCGTCTGGGGAAACCGGACTCTGTCAACCTGGGGTACGGAACTTGGCCGAGCTGGGAATAGGATCAACGTCTGGGGGTCGGCCCGGTTGCCACGCATGAATGTTCTTCCGCACGCTGAGATGCCATCATATCCGAGTTTTGTTGGCGACGAGTGTATGGCTCGCTGCCCCTCGATATCTGGAGTACGCACGATAACAAAATCTGTAGGTTGCAAGAAGAATTACCTTAGGGTAATGAGCAGTGAAAGTCACTTGATGGCCAAGTTTCAAACGAGAGCCGCAGCTCAAGCCCCACAGGCTTGTCCTGACAAGCATGCTCATTACTGTACATGTTCCTCTGCTTACCTACCTACTTGAGCAGGTACGTACCTTTCTTGGGTTCCTTGGTGCCCAGGTGGGCTTCCACGGAGAATTACCAATTTGGGTTACCGATATCTGCTGTGTCATGAGATTGTCGGTGAAGCTGCTCGGCGCTTAGACGTTTCTCGCTGCTTCGACGGCAACTACCTTGCGACGATGCCTCGTGTCCGGCTCTGTACTGGGACGGACGAATATGGGCCGCTTGTTCCCTAGCGGAGTTGACCGTGACGTGGCTAAAGTATGCTTGATCTTAACCAGCTCAGAAGCAGGTCAAGTGATAGGGTTCTTCGGAAATAAAGAAGGATATGGGGCAGCTGACAGAAAAACACCGGGTTTAAACCGCTTTGTTGCAGATCGGGTGCTACCTAGGTACTGTATGTATGCGGTATTTGTCTAAACGCCAGGACAGGGACAGAAGCCGGGTCAATATTCTGGCCCCCGATGTTGATATGAGTCCAGTGCCTCTTCGCGTCGCGGTTTATTGCGACCGGTGGTACTTCGCGAGTTCTCCTTATCTATGACATATACGGATCTGTATACGGAGGACGATCCCGAATAGCTCGGAGGTGTCCCCCGATAGCAAGGATCTAGGGGGCTTCTGTTGCTGTTTTGTCTTTCCCTGGACGTTTGAGAGGAGGGTCCATGGATTGAGCTCGGTAACACAATCGGCAGACATCCCGTTCCCTGCCGTAAATAGATGTGTTACCCCATCTCAGATTCCTGCTCTTGCTCTTCTAATACCTACTTAAGTAAATAATCTTGGACTTGACTTCTGACCCATAGGGCTCCCCAATATTACTATCTCCTGTCAGACAATAGCCCCCCATTCTATTAATGCCACGTGTGCCTTTCATTCGGCTTCTTGGGGACTTCTCCTGCACGAGCATCCCAAACCACATGGGCAACTTACGTGCGGATTATGTGCATATCCCCATTACATACCATGCGACAAAAATATTGTACAGTGGACATCCTCGATGCCTCCTCTAGGCATCTTTCCGTTGTTGGTCTATGAGCGCTTGGAACAAAAGTACAGAGCTCCTAACATAGCAACCAGCTGAATGTCTTCGATGCCCTGTGGCTCTGAGTTGATCTCCATTTTATTCGGCATTTTTACCCGAGGTCTTCGCCTGTATCTTGTTCACAACATATGCCTTATCATTAGCTTTGCTCGAACTCTCACGTGAGTGAGTGATGAATGAGTATTGCTCATCTTGTCAACTGGTCGCTGCGAACATGTCGTTGGCGTAAGAAGAATCCCAGGGTCTGGTTGTGGAAGCCCTGGCTACGAACTACTTCTCAGCGGCAAATTTTGAGCATCAATTCTGTGTGCTTCTGGCAAGTAGCCCGGTGCTCATGTGGTAAGAGACCCATTCGACAAGCTGGCATTCTTGAACGCAGTAGAGGAATATATCACATGCAGGATCAAAGAAGCTCAGATTTCTCGGAAAATCCGTCTCAATACTTCGGAAGTCCTCGTGCTCACGACTTGAAGGGGGTGTACAAGTACAAGCACCTCCAAATGATCAAATTACCTCACTGAAGCTACTCTGAGCTTCCTCCCAAAACAATTCCCCTGGTGTAAAGGTGACACTACCCCATTGATTCCAAATGTTTACTTTGATTCCATAGCAAGACTCAGGGGCTACATGACCTTGCAGAATACGTGCATGCTGGAGCTTTACATAAGGTCGCATGATATTTTGAATATGTCTCAATATTACTGAGGATGTCTTCTAGGAAACGGAAGACCCTAATCCACATTGGTAGCAAGCTGGTGTTCCATGGGCTTGATCAGAAGAAACTCCTTCATCGTCCCCGCCGCTTTGTGGCCTCTCCAAATGTCCGCAACTGGTATTTAGTAGATACTCAAACTGAGGATAAAGGAACACCCCTCGGATAACGCTTAGCCATAGAAAATATGTCACAGCTCACACACGATACTTCACAGTATGATTGTATACAAGCTTCCCCATCACCACCACCTCCCAAAGTCTTGTATCTGGAACTCCCTTGCTTCTTCGTGCAACAGCACGTATCCTATGTACCATGAACTCTAGACTCCATCCAGTGCCGCAACAACGTGATATCACTGGCCTCTTGGGAAGTTCTTGTTTACAATTTGCGGGAAATATTTTTGAAAGCAGTCGTCCAATCGCATAAGGCTGTGGTTGGAGCATGGCTCTGCTCAGTATGACTAGACCGTCCAGAATGGCGCTTGTTTCACCATGAAGCACAACATGATGTTCTCGAAAATATTGACGTACACCTTGGCCGCACTTCGGTCGTTTGTAACTGGTACCTGGCAATCAGGGACCACTGCTATGCCCGGATGGTCCCTCGTCTTGAGATTACCATGAGAAATCTTCGTGAACTCCAACTCTGGAAAAGAGCATATCGAAATCCTTTAGCTCGCTGAATATCCACATGCGTCGGTCCAGGATCCCAAGGGATCAGAGACGGCACTTTGAGATCCTCTGATAGGATCCCAATGGGCCGTGAGCATACTTCTTGCGGTGCATTACTGTAACATACTAAGACTTATGACGACAAGCATGCGTGCACGAATCCTCAACACTCACACCTCTGTAGCTTATTTCCTAAATGCACAACTCGACCTGTAGCTTTGAACCTCACTGAAGAGGAGGTATTATCAATCTGTCAACCTTTGGACTTTCGCAGTTGCCATCTTTATTATCTCGTTCTCAAGCTAGGTCGGCACCCTTCCTTTGACTCATCCAGTACTACCATACATCGATTGTAGAATGATGAATTACTATTTTGTCATCATATCTATTCCACTAGGATATTCTCTGGCCTTACCCCGTCCTCAACAAGATCCTCTGACACAGCCGCAGTGGATATTGTTGGTCTGCCGAGAGACTAAGCCTAGGACGATCCAATTGGCCGCCTCGTGTAAGTCGCATAACAGCCCATGAGTTTGTCAGGGTCAGCCTGTTCGACGTTCCTTGCCAGTCCACCGAATTTCAATCCGAAACCAGGAAACAATTTATTGATACGGACTTGACTAATAACTTGCTGAACAGTCGGTACGCTAGTACTGGATATTAGATTAGGGTGGACAGACCAAGGCTCCTCCCGACTCGCTGGGCTTCCTCTAGCCTTGTGGAACCTCTTTGAAGCTCAGACCAAGAATTTGCACCCAGAGCTTACCACTGGATAGCCCACGAGACTTTGGCAGAGCGGATAGAGTGAGAAGTAATGGTGCATATAGCCATAGAGCCAGTTGTTGGCCAAGGCACTGCATCCATGGTTTGCACATGTAATTATCAAAGACATCTACTCGCCAGAACCCTTGTGGAATAGGAACGAGCATGTTCGGGCGAAGCCGAGCCAGGGAAATCAAGCTAAATGCCACCAAATACGGGAAACAATTACAGTAATGACGTTGATTACCTTGGAGGGAAGGTTATCTCAAGGCCCAGGGCCCAGGGGAGTTTAGAAAGTGGATATATGCCCAACACAAACGAAGTGGAGTCTTGAAGAACCCCGTTATCAGACATTTCTCTCAGAAATGTGCTGTGGCAAGGTCTTGAATGATCTTCGATGAAAGCTATGTTGAGTGAGCAAATCAAGTTTTCGAGTGATTCCAAATCAGGTGAGGCAATTCCGATGGGGAGAAGATCTTGTTCGGGCTTTAGGACTTCTGCATATAAACTTTCAAGAAAATGGGGCAGCTGTTAAAAATCTGAAACTGCTTGCCTTGGAAGGGCCTCAGATATGACTTAACCAAAAGCTTGAGGTGCATCTGGCATGTGGCGAGCTATAGAAGTAGTACATATATAGGCAGGCAAGGGAGCCTCGCAGGACGTTTAACCATACATATTTAGCGAGAGCGATGGGTTCACCCTTCAGTCCCTACACCGTCAAGGTCTGTGAGTGGGTGGGTATTGACCCGGGGCTTGAGCCATCACAGTAACAACCAGATGGACCAACCCATGAGGATCAAACACAGGCGAGTTCGTAGGGATCACACGGTGTCCAGTACTTCTAGAAGGGGTTGGTGGTTCTCAAGTGATCATCGCATCCGGACCACACTGGGCCTCAACGTGAACTGCTCCACGCGGCCCGAGGAGGTGGAATTCGACAAGATCTTCAATGTTGAATCAGACATCCCCACATAACCAAGGTATCGTGAGCCTTATCATCCCCTGGAACCTTAGATAGTGGAAACTAAAGGTGGCCGCCCGTTGCGTCGTGCATAAGCTTGACGCTGTCTCCGGCACTTGATGGAACCGGCCGGTATCATCTACAGCCAATGTAGTTCACTCAGAGAGACACTGACCGAAAAGGAGAGATCCCGGTTACAAAACAGTTCATCCGAACAATTCTCCCAACTACGGATCCGTAGGCCCAGTTATTTCGTGACCTCCATATCAGACATCAACTGATAATTATTGGATATTGTCTCCACCGATGCCGAGGTGTTCAACCCTAACCCACCCACCATGTCTGTCTCTCTTCCTGTTGAGGTTGGCCAGGAGGATTTGTCCAGGAGACATTGTGCCGTAATCCTTCCATTTTGGCTTATCCTCCCGGCTATGAAGTTTTTTTTTTATATTAAAGATTGAAGATGCAATTTGCTGTCGTCGGGCCCAACTGGGCTAAACCCCTTGCTCATGTCGGTGCCAAATTCCCAGTTGGGCAACACAGACATTCCCGAGATTCCCACTGTCCCATCGGGCATTAACGACAAGTGGAGCATCCATGGATCCCAGAAGGGATTTGCAGGGGGACACTCCTAGATTAAAACAAAATGAGATACATATCAAAGGAGCAGTCCCGGTGAAACATCACCTCGACAGCTTTTTCTTTCAACATTCCTTATACCACATCTCTGATTCTCGACCTCGAACAGAGCCATCCTTCTCTCCTTTAAAGCCTGCAGGTTGCGTGGGTGGCCATTAAACGACGGGAAGACTTGAATCCAAGAGAAAGCGCAGGACGCAATGGCAATGACAATGTCGGACATGGAGGTGGCTGCATGCTGCATCATCCAGATCATCAAGGATACGCCCGATCTCCGAAACACCAAGCTGGCCATCGCGGGAGACATGGCAATTCGCAAGCATTTGCCAGAATATGGACAACAGAACTCAGGGGTGAGTCACCTCATGTCATGTGCGGGGCCAGGGACCCATAACTGACGAGATAAACCAGAAATGCATCGACTTGATCGTCAACTCATCGACATCGGCCAGTCTGTTGAGGAAGAAGCTCCTGCAGCACCCCATGACTCCCTTCTCCGAGTCGTCGCAACTTCTGTACTACCAGACCTCACCACCCTCATCCCCCCGGTCATCTTCCTCATCAAGGACTGCCACGAATGGCAGCCGTGCCCAAGCAATTGAGGTCCGCATCACACCCGAGATGCTCTGCCCTTTCCTGCCCAGCGCCGCGAAGCCTGCGCATGAAATCCAGGCATCCTCAGACCACCTGCCATACATCTCGCTCATCGACCTCATCGTTTTCAAGATGGATGCTTGTGGCCTGCGCGACTCGCCCCACAGCAAGCAGCAGGAAGTGAGAGACGCGGCGGCACTCCTTGAGCTGGCGACAAAGCACAGCGCCCTGACGCTCAACGACGACCAAACCCGAGTTGTCGAGGAGAACCTCGCAGAAGTTCTGCGACACGCCGCGCCCGAGAAGCAGACGAAAGCATGGTGGCAGGCTCGTCTCAGGGGGAAATGTGACCCCGATGCACGCAAGCCGGCCACAGAGGTCCTCTCCGATCTGATCGAGGGCATGAGCCTGGACATGGAGACCGGGAGGAAGTCACCTACCGAGAGCGATGGAAACTCGTCGTGGTCAAGGGGCCTCTTCGGCCGAACATCCAGCTCGAGCTCCAAGACATCCATCAGCTCGAACTGCTCGTCCGCCTCCGGGAACTTCGTCACATCCAACTCGCCCCTGACCCCGACCACGCCCGTGTTCCCGACACACACCCGCACGGCCTCAAAGGACACCACGATTCCCGGCCCACACCGGCCAAGGAAGTTCAGCACAACAAACAACCCGGTCAAGACCTCTCACTCGCGAAAGAGGAGCGTCGATCACGGCATGCCGAGAAGGCACAGCCAGATTCTGGCCATGGAAGACTTCCACTACGCTCAGGGACTTCCGTTGGGCGGAAGGTTCGAGTCTACCCCCGATGATGACAAGTTGGTCACTGGCTCCTTCTTGTAGCCGCCGCTGACCTTCATGGTCCTCTGTTTTTATGTTCTCTTTTTTACTTGCGCTCCTACTAATGTACAATTGCATGGGCTATGGCATGGGTGGCCTTCTGGAAAAGTTTTCTCATTTCGGTATGATATCCTGTTGTTAAAGTATTAATGTCTTGTCTTGCCGGTTGGGGAAAAAAGTTTGGTCTGGTCATTGGTCCTTCAAAATGTTTTTCTACCGTGCAATGTTGGCGCACAAATACCCTGATAGATTTTGGACTGGATTAGGATAGATGGTTGCATAAGTCGGGAGTCGGCGCATATTTTGTTTATCTTTGGATGCATTGGAGCCTTGGAATTTGTAGACAATACTTAATACTCATAAAATAGTCTTTTGCATTTCAACCTACGGTCGAACTGATGATGGTGACGACAGCTTGTTGTTGGGAACAGCTACGTTCTTGTAATTAAGCTACAGAATGGACAATATCGCAAGGCTGGGTTTGGAATGCGAGGTTATATGCACCGATCAAACTTCCTGCACCTGGGAAGCTTCCCAAATATCCGCAAGACACCTCTTGACGGACACTCAAAAGTCACGGCACACGTCATGCTCAGAGGGTGCTCAAGGGCCGGTGCTCAGAACCAAGACTGCAATGTCCGCTGCTACTTCACTGCCGTACTGTACTCATCCAGAGGAAGGTCTGTCTGTGTGGATTCTGCATTTATTCGCACGAATTCTACAGGCTGATCAAATTGAGCCATTGACAAAAGCGAGCAAGAATTACTGGCGTCTGTGACAGAGAGCACATCTTGGCAAGAGAAAAAGGAAATATGTTGAACCGCAAACGAGATACCCTCATCACTAATACTTGGTGCGTCTCACTCCTTCAGCAGGCCCAACTCGTTGATAATAATATCCGCACCTTTTTCTCCAATGACAAGGGCGGTCTGAGAATATCAGTATGTTGGCCGACTGTTTCAACGAGCATATAGAAAACTCACATTGTTGGTATTCGCTCCAACATTCTCTGGCGGAATACTCACGTCCACAACCTTCAATCCCTGAACGCCATACACGCTCAGGTTTCCGTCCACGACACCCATCTTTTCTCTCGGTGCCATCTTGCACGTCCCAAGTGAGTGCCAAGTTGTCTGGACACACTCACGCAAGTATTGCTCGATAGCCTTGTCATCCTCAGCAGAGTACTCCAAGTCCTGGATATTCGTTGCGTCAAGGCCGGGGTCTTGGATGTTCTCAGCCACCGCAGCTTTTGAGCCCGCTGGGAATCTTGGGTGACCAATGGCGACCTCGCCGCGATACGAATATGTACGCCTTATAAACTCGCGGTGCCTCTTATACGCCCAGATCTGCTTCTTCAGGTCAATCCCTCCCGGATCAGAGAAGAAGCCGACATCGAAGTCGAGCGGATCGTCGATGGTGGAACCGGTAACGTGGATCGAACCACGGGAATAAGGGTAGCCGGTGTAGTTTCCCGCCAGGATGTATTGGCCTGGCTCGAGGACCGACTGGTCGCCAAGGAAGCTGTTTGACATGAAGAGTCAGCGGTTATTCATCCAGTATGTCCCTATTTCCCTTACCCGCTTATGATACCCATCAACATCAAAGGCTTGTTGGGCTTGTCCTTGAAATCTCTCTCCCAAGCTGCCAACAAGTCCTTGTCCAAATTTGCGCGATCAGCTTCTGACGGCTGCATTTTCACACCGACATCTATGGTGTTCCAGCCAAGGATCTCATCCTTGCTATTCACCAGATCCTCCACCTTGACACGACCGCTGATCACGAAGTCGCTGGTCTCACGTGGGTTCAGGGACGTCTTGAAAGGGATTATCACGAGATGATGATCCTGCAAGTTGTTTCCGACTCCTGGCAGGTCTACCACCGCGGGTACTCCAGCCTTCTCGAGCACATCCTTGCCACCGATTCCCGACCTCTCTAGGACGCTCGGTGAGCCCAATGCCCCGCAGGAGACGACCACCAATCTTCGAGCCTTGATGACCCGTGTCGGATGTTTGGTCACGGCAATCTGAAGCTGAAGGTCAGGGTTGGAGGTCACTTCAACACCACAGGCTCTCTTCTCGTCGTCAAAGAGGACTCGGACAACCTTTGTCTCTGTCAAGACATGCAGGTTCGGGTGCTCGCCATCTTGTAGCTTGGGATGAAGATATGTATGAGCCGAGTCCTGTCGCTTGCCTTCAGGCGAGACATATTTAAGTGTTCGCTCGCAGCAGTTGTTGGCATCAAGGCTCTGCATGTCCCTGCTCACGGGTAGTCCATAGCCCTCGAGGACTTTGATGTAGCTGTCTCTGGGAGTTTCGGGAATATAGCTACCATGGCTGATATGAATTGGGCCGGAGGATCCATGTCGGTCTTGGTCTCCTGGGCCATGGTATGTCTCAAGCTGCCAAACCAAGAGGTGTTAGCACTTATGCTGTAGATGAGACTCCTGAGTTTTGCGAACCTTCTGCATGAATGGAAGAATCTCATTTGCCGTCCAGCCAGGCGTGTTCCAGGAGTCGAAGTCATCGCGTTGAGCCCGGGTATACCTAAAGGATTCGGGGCCGCCCAGCCGTGGTCAGTGTTACAACTTGTGCCGATCGGGTCACACTCTGTCAGACGAGCCTCACATCATGAAGTTGATAGAAGAACCTCCACCCAAAATGCCTCCAGACGGCACGATCGACTCTCGGCCAGCGAGATGCTTTGAGGCCTTGGCCTTGTAGAACAAGGTACTCTTGCTACTTGGATGAAGATGCTGATAGCATAACAGTGGATTGACGACATTGGGCACGTTATAGTTGTCTTGTCCCCCTTCAATGACTAGGATGGAGAGCTCTGGATCGGCTTCTGCCAGTCGTCCCGCCACAACGCACGCCGCCGTCCCACCTGATAGGATGTGCTGTCAGCCTGAAATGCCTCGGTGAAGAAGTATTGGAGAGGATAGAGCGTACCCCCCGCAATTATAACATCCACCTCCTCGGCAGCCTCGTTGAGGTTGTTTGTGAGCCCCATGTTTTCTCGCTCGAGTCTTGGTGCGATTGTACTCAGAACACTCAATAAATCGAAAACACGACTCACTGCTTCTTTGGACTAGTACTTGGGATGGTAGCCATACCTTCATAATTATGCTAACACCATAGTCTTTATCTGCGCCCACGATCACTTTGGGGAATACCACACCTGCGCTTAGGTTATGCTAAGGATATAATCTGCGAGCCAAGGAATCCGAACCACGTAATTTGTACGATGATAACGGGGTGATTGGTTCCTTCTCCTTTCAGGAGATACAATTTGGGCGTCGTATTGCATGATGATAATGTGTCGAGCGAATTGGTTGCCATTCACCTCCACCCTTTTCTCAACTCGTAGTACACGACAAACGCCACCCGTGTGCCATGTACGGCCTTATGCATGAAAGAGGCAATACCCCTCCCGCCAACCAACGGCCAGGCAGGGAAAGGTTGCATTTCGTGCTGACTTGCTACCAGGTAAGCGTGGTACGAGATAGGCCGTTGTGTTCGACGCGAATGCAATGGTCTTAGTAAGAACAAATGTATATGAAACATCAAAGTGACCCAGTGGACAGGTGATGGGATATCAACCATGGAACTTGAGATGTCCGATTGCAGGTAATCGCCACGAATGTTCATCCAAAGACTAAATACAACAAAGGTGTCTAATCGATTGACAAATCAGACGAATGCTCCTGCTAGCTGACAGAAAGCGATGCAACTCCGTACAGCCACCAGCAGTATGCTCAGAATGATGCCTGTGCCGTAAAGCGATGGCCATCACCGTACTGCTACAGCCAGCAACTCCACATAAGGGATCTTGCATGTATTGATCCTGACATGTGAATTTGTGGTGTGGAAATTTACATCGCCTATGCTATGTATCTGTCTTCCAATCAACCAATTTCCGTCCTCCAATAGATCAGCTAGTTGACTTTTAGGTATTGTATCGTTAATTGTGTCCACTCGGGAGGTAGGTGGCAGGAACCTCTACTATGCATGTATGTCTGATATGTGAAGAGCTATCAGATATTTCGGAAGCCCCCTCCCCAATAGAGATACATATGTCCATGTAATCTCACACCAACTCCGGAAGACTCCAAGCTGAGGGCTTGTTTTGAATGGGAAATTCTATGGTCAATCGAATTGCATTGGTCACCAGCACAACGTAATGGTAATTACAAGCTAACAATAAAGAACAGTATCAAATTCATCTTGACGGAGAGTTATTCTTTTCTTGAAAACATTTGACAAAGTGCAGGCCGCACCGAGCGAGTTTGGAAGTCGAACCCCGGTCTCTTTGTGCATGTATTAATTGCAACTAAACCTTTCCCGCAATCTACCCTTTGCACCGGATATAGAACAAGGGGAGCCATCCTAACGTCTCGGCTCATAATTAGATAGCCATTCATAAAGTAAATTCTCCGGTATGGCCGGCATTGTGAGCAATACGTGTCCTTGTTGGCCCATTTCTCCCTCTGGAAAACACTGTGATCCAGGCTCTGGTTGTCAACTCACTCAACAGCTATTTATATCCTCGGCATCCAGACACTCTGGAGATTTACAAGTACAAATCATTTTCAATTTTCACAACACTAATTCTCTACTTTTCAAGGGACAGATTTCTTGAACGACAAAATGAGTCCAATTCATACCGTCCAGTCTGGTACTGGTGTGAGCCGTGATAAGCGGAAGTTGTCAACAGTCTCCCTTCCAGAGTCTTTGCACAGAAATACGTACGTATACTCGATAATGATTGCAGTGATATAGTACCCTAACGTCGTGAATAGTGAGCGACCCAACAAAGTACGGTGTGGAAGTCATTCCTGCCCGATGCCCATATACTCCTATCCAGCCTCTACCACAAATACTAGCGGCTCAGTGATTGGTTCTTTGCCCATCATCAACGAACCTCAGGGTCTCTGCTCCAGCATGACTACTGACCATTCGGGGAACGGCTCATTATTGGACAATCCCGTTCCAGGGTTGCTTTATGAAATTCCGTCAACTCCGGACGATGATTTACTATTTGGCGGTAGTGTAGATGAAGAACAGCTGCCGGGGGATGCATCTGTTGACGGGCCTCCTTTGCCCGGAGCTGACACTCCAGATGGTATGAGTGCCACACTCATGCCGCACCAACGCCTTGGTTTGGAATTTCTCTTGAAACAAGAGAAAGCGCACGCTCGCGGCTCTATTCTAGCGGATGACATGGGCCTTGGAAAGACCATCCAGGCTACTGCCCTGATGCTAGCTCACCCACCTACTTGCGCCTACTGTGGAGATGGAATTCGCAAGATAATACTACTGTCACCAGCGATTACGGGTTCCGAAACCTGTATAGGGTATACTGTACGGACTAGGCTAAATCTGATATTATAGCCGGAACAGCTAAACTACTATTCCTAGCTATATCTCGATTATTTATAAAGCCCTCGAGTTCCTTATAATCGTAAACCTCGTGATATTTCTTAGTATTTTAGCTCTCGATCGATATAAGTGTTTCCGGTAAGAATCTTATAGCCTAGGAGCGGTCTTATATATAACTGCTATTCGATAGCGGTCTTAATAATACCGAGATTACCGAGATTATATAATATAGTAAACGTTCCGTACGGAAGAATCGATATAAATAGGATATTCGAGGGAATCTCGAGCTATTAAGACCGTATAAGGTAACGCGTCTAAAGATTACGCTATATTTAGAAGAAGTTTATATCTCGTTATCTCTATTTTTAGTCCGTACGTTAATTAATATCTATAATAAATTAAAGAACTTCTTACTTTAAAGCTAGATAGCGATCTCTATAAAGTACGCGAATTCCTTTATTAGAATTATAAGGTTATCGTTAATATCTCTATTATCGGAAAGTATCTTAAAAAAATCGATTAGTTATATAAAAAGATAAGATTAATTATAGTTTAAAGAAACGAAGAATTTCGTAATAAATAAATTAAAGAACTCCGAGCTTTATATAAACTATACTAATTAATATATATAGACGAATCTAACTATAATAAACGCGATAAAGTATATCGATATAACTAGTTACTTATAAGTATTATATCTAAAGATAAAAGCCGGCTAGAAAGAAAGTAAAAATATTATTTATTACTAGCTATTACGATCGATAAGCTTCTTAATACTTTCGTTTACCCTAAATAGACTAATATAAAGGGCTTTATAACTTAGGTTCGAGATCGTATATTATTTAAATACTAGCGCTTCTTTAAGCCTTAATTAATATTTATAATAAATAACGCTTTATAGTATTATTACGAAGAACTTACTCTTTTATATAAGGAATTTAGTATAAAGCTAGTATATCTACTACTATATTCTCTAGATTTAAACCCGATCGAGGCCTTTTTTAAGGATTTTAAGATACTATTATAGCGTAGATATACTAAAGAATATAATAATAGCGTAAAGCCTAAAGAATTCGTAGCCTTCCTAGAATTAATCGCTTAGAAAGTATTATATAATATAAAGAGTATCCGAAGGTATTTCTGCTAAGCGTAGGTAAATTTTAATAAGTTTAATAAAGTAGCGATAGTTTCGTAGGTATAGAAATAGAGTAGAAGGGAAGGTATAAGCGAGGTTTATAATATTAAGGCTTTATAGAAGAAGTTATAATATAAAGGTAGTAGAAAAACAGATATAATTAAAAAAAAAAGAATTCTATAGATTTATTATTAAAACTTTCTTTTATATTTTATAATTAGTTTTTATAATCTTTCGTAATAATCTCGCGATTATCTTTACCGCTTTTATTACTATTATCTCGGCTACTAACTTATTTATAACCTTCTTACTACTATAACTACTATTACTACTTTTATTCTCCTTTATCGCTTATAGTTACCTCGTCGCTCTCTAACTATTATATAATATCCGATATACTATTTTCCTCGATTATAATAAGCTCTTATATAGTTTTAGATTATATAGAGATCTTAGACTCTAGTATAATAGTAGTTAGAGCTCTTACGCGATTATCTTTTAAGAGTAAGTCTTATATAAACTCTAGTAGCGATAAGGGTATCTCGATTTCTTCTTCCCCTTCTTAATAAACCGGAGATAATTAACGTAGTAGTAGGTTTATTTAAGGCGGCCTACGATTACCCTTAGCCTCGACGATACCCTTATTCTCGACCTTATTCTCGACTTCTACCTCTATTTCTACCTCTGCCTCTACCTTTACTTCTACCTCCTCGCGCTTCCGTTTCCGCTACTCTTCTCGCCTAGATCTCGCGATACCTTCTTATTTAACTAGAAAAGGCTTTATATATATCTTTATAGGTTTATATACCTACTTAAATATACCCTACTACTAGAACTAATTATCCCCGAGATCTCTAATCGAGATAACTAATATATTAGCCTCCCTTACTAGATTTATAGACCTTATTATTTCCTTATCTTCCGTTAATCGTATATAATTATAGTTATAATCTAAGAATACGTTTCCGAACTCTTATACTAATTTATTATAAGGTATACTATATAAAACTAGTAGCGATAAACTAAAAAGTAGTACTTTAGCTATTTCTAATAACCTAGGCCTTTTAATAATAAATATCTTTATCTGCTAAGCTTCCGAAGATAATACTTTAACTAACCTTATTATAGGTTATAATAGTAGTTATAACTATAGTTCCCTTCTCTCCTTTTTTAAAAACGCCTCCTTTATAGCTACTAATTTAGTTAGTAATTAAGATAATAAATTACTCGAACCGGAAAGTATCTTAAATATATTAAACTATATAGAAAACCCGCTATTTATTCCGGGTATACTTTAGGAACTTATAGCCCTAATAGGTAAAGGCTACTTATTTAACTATATTAACGATAGCGTTATACTAGACTAGGCTATTAGTATTATTATAAACGAGTTCTCTTCTATATCTACTACCGCTATTTTTCTCGTAATACCCTTACGTTCTTAACGCGCTTACTAACGGCTTTCTACTTTATATATTATAATATATAGCGGTATTATCTCTATATAACAGCGGGCCTTAATATAATCTATTTAGGTAGTTAGATCTAAAGCTATTAAACGTATATATATACCGGTCTTCTCTTATAGTTAGTATTAGATATAGCTTAACCCGTTAGCGTTATAGTATTTAGATCTTTCTTTATACGCTTAGTTATTAGTTAAAACGGATTAGATTTCTATATATACTTTCTCCTTCTCGTCGCTAGCCTTTTTTATAAGGTTAATACGTAATATAGCCTTTTAGCGTAAAGGGCGACTACTTATATTACAGGCTATAGAAGGGATAGGCTCTAATAGTAATAATAATAACGGCGTTTATAGCTTATATTTAAAGGTTATAATTAACTTATATAGTAGTTTATATAGTAACTAGGTACTAATAATATCTCGAATAAGTATAGTACTTAGATCGGGCTTAAGGCTGTTCGGAACGATATCTTTACTCTATACGAATTCTTTTTTAACTCCCTTTATATTAGTAATAAAAGCGTATAAGAAGGATAGCGTTCTAATAGACCCTATTATTACGATATTTAAGCGAGCTTCTAGCCTATTAACTAGATCTCGAAATAACTAAAAAATATAAAACCGCGTTATTATAGTATCTATATAGAGGGTCTAATAATAAAGCTAAAAGTATAGCCGGCTTATCTAAAGTAGCTAATTCCTTTATAGAAAGAACTCTAGGTTCGAGGCTATAATAATATTAAAGGCTATATATAGTATTAGAGAAGAAGTAAACGGGTTAGAAGTATTATTAGAACTCTCGGGAGTATTAGACTACTAGTCTAATTACGCTTCTAAGCTCGGTTCTTATTTTAGCTATACCTCGGCTATATTCTCTACCTCGGCCGTATTCTATAGTACTTATTCCCTCGCGAAGGCCTTAGCTATAGCCGGCGAGGTTATTATAATCTTCTTCTTTTTATCTATACTATATTTTATATAGATATTAAAGCTAGAGGTCTTCTTCGTAATAGTAGCTTTAGTAGCTACTTTTCCTACCGGCTTAGTAGCTAGCTTAATAGCCTACCGGGCCGGGGTCTTCCTTACCTCTATCGCTATAATAGCTATAGTAGTTTTAGTAGTTTTAATAGCCTTTAAAGGCTTTAATTTCGTCTATTTAAGCGCTATATCGAGGTCGAGAAGGCGATTATTAAGTCGCGAGGTCCTATAGGTATACTATAGTAACGGTTTAGGGGTTAATACCGAGTCTATTTAAGATAACGGTTAGGGCCCCGGCTTAGAGTACGTTTATAGCTAACTTACTTACTAATCTGCTTAAATAATAGGTTGTTGCACACCACCTGAAGCCTATAGGTACGAGAAATTGGGGGAGAAGCAGCTTAATAGGCTGGCCCAATCCTTTTGGCGTAGTGGTTGATCCGGTGTGCATCAATTGGTAGCTACAACTTCCACTATTCCGAAAGCGATTGGGGGCGAGGCACCTGGCTTGCTGTGCTAACGCCGAGGTCGCAAGTTCGAGTACTGAATTGACGAATTCTGGACTACGTCGAGCGGGAGCGCCTTTCAGTGGGAGAACTAAAGTTATAAGCTCTAGCCTGAGAGACTCCGAAGGATGTGGACGCGCTACCGGACAGACTAGAGATACTTGGGGGACCTATGTATAGCTTACGCGGACGCAAGTCACTTTGTCCGTTGGTGGTATGTTGCACACCACCTGAAGCCTATAGGTACGAGAAATTGGGGGAGAAGCAGCTTAATAGGCTGGCCTAATCCTTTTGGCGTAGTGGTTGATCCGGTGTGCATCATAGGTAGTAGATAATTCCCCGGAAGATCTCGTTATAATTACGCTTAAATACTATAAATATATTACAATATATACGATATTATAGTTAAGATATAGCTAGGAATAGTAGTTTAGCTGTTCCGGCTATAATATCAGATTTAGCCTAGTCCGTGCAGTATACCCTATATAGGTTTCGGAACCCGTAATCGCCGGTGATAGTGGTTGTGGGTCTACTGGCTTTACTCAAACAGTGGCCTAGGGAGATCGACGACAAGATCAAGGAGGGCTATAAACTTAGTGTACACGTCTACCACGGAGCCGGAAAGAAAATATCACTCGACCGACTTTTGGAATACGATGTCGTACTAACTAACTATGAAACTGTTGGTTCAGAATTGGTAAGTAATTCGACCACTCTACCACTCTTCTGATTCCAAATAACCCTTAGAAACTGATTTCAGAGCAATCCCATGTACAATGACTAACTTGGATAATAGAAAAAGCAGTTAGAACACAAGGAGGGTGTCGTTCTCCTAGACCCAAGAGCACGCTTCCATCGCGTCATACTTGACGAAGCACATCTGATCAAGAACCGAAACTCGTTGATGGCCCGAGGTGCTCACAAGCTCAACGCAAGGTACCGGCTAGCCATGACCGGAACCCCGCTTCAAAACAAAACAGAAGAGCTTTTCTCGATAATATGCTTCCTAAAGATCGGACCGTATGATGACTGGGATAGATTTTGGGAAGATATCGTTCGCCCATTGAAGGTTATGCGGCCCTCAAGGTCAATAATATCTCCACAGGAACTTGCGCTCAGGAAGGTCAACAGGTTACTGGACAGGATCATGCTGAGGCGGCACAAGAACACCGTGATCAATAACAAGCCGATTATACCGCTACCGGAGAAGATTGAGCTAGTCGAAGCGACCGAATTCGACGAGGATGAGCAGAGATTCTACGAGGCACTCGAGCAACACGCGCAAGAAGAGGTTTGGAGGATTCTGAGGGCAGGTAAGGGAAGCAGAAAATCCCTAGGTATGACGATGCTTGTACACTTGCTTCGCTTGCGCCAGGCGTGCTGCCATCGAAATTTACTTATTGACTACGATACCGATGTTGTCGAGGCAGAAAGTGCTATAGCTGGCCCTGTTGCCGATGACCTCTCTGGTAACAGTCCTGTTCATTCGGGTCATCAGACTGCACAGCCCATGCACATGGACGATTTTGAGATAGAGGCTCACTCGTCCAAGTCGGGGGGAAGAAAAAAGCCCGTGAAGAGGAATCGAGAGTATTTCAGCCGCCTTGAAAAAGACTATCGACCCAGCGCCAAGGTCATAAGAACCTTGGAGCTCCTTAGAACGATTCGACAAAACAACCCCAAGGACAAAACAATCGTATTCACCTTCTTCACCTCCTTCATTGATATCCTTGAGATCGCGCTATCCAGAGAAGGGGGTTTCAAACATTGTCGTTTTGACGGCACTATGAACTCAGCACAACGGGATGCAGCGGTGACTGAATTTATGGAGGGTGATGTAACAGTCCTCCTTGCCAGTATCAGGTCAGGTAATGTAGGGTTGAACCTGAGCAAGGCTAGCCGTGTCATCATTCTCGACCCTTTTTGGAACCCGTATGTTGAAGCGCAAGCCGTAGACCGGGCACATCGCATTGGTCAGACACAGACCGTCATCGTCCATCGTCTCCTTATCAAGGGTACCGTTGAGGACCGCATCCTGCAGCTTCAGGAGAAGAAGAGAAGACTGGTTGAATTAGCGCTGGGTGGGACTGGCGGGGGGATTGCACACCAGAAAGGGGCGTCGCAGCTCAGCCAAGACGAGATTCTCGCTTTGTTGGGTGCGGGGCCGGATCAATGGTGATTCTGTCAGAACCATGGGCTGAGAGATACATGATAGAATGGTAGGTGGTGTCCTGAATGAATTGTACAACTGCTCCTTATTTTCAAATAGACTGTGAACAGTCTGTTTTATCTGTGATTTATATAGACGAGGCTTAAGCAGGGTGTTGAAGTAGGAAATAAAATTGATCCATGAAATCCCATCTTGACACCCGTGAACTATTCAGGACCGCTCAGGAGCAAGCTTTGTTTCTAAACCGGCTGGGCTCTATGTAAGCGTCTACACACTGTATCTTTTCAACTTGTCTTTGATTCTCACTACATGTTATTACAAGCTAATTCTGCTATTTGCCACCAGCGTATGTACCTAAGGGTAATCATTGCTATCGGACTTCTCTTTACAGGCGTGAGGCGTGAAAGACGTAAGACATGGGCATCAGACTGCAACGTATAATTATGCCGAATAACTTTCTATGAAAGTTCACGAAGACAACATCATGTTGAGGTGAAGTTTATGCTCTTTCAATATCCTCCCGCATTCGATACACCTGTATACCTCAATAATTACATCTCAACGTCTCCTCCAAATTCCTAAACTGCCACCCTGGCACGCCTGTGTAAATACCTAGGTACTTAGTAAGGGGGCGGTGCAAGTCCCCAACGCGAACCGGGGTCTATGACACTGGGTTACCCCTAACCCTGGCGTACTGGATTTGAGGTTCAGAAGTCGTCCCCGCAACAGAAATTGATGACAGGCACATACTCAACCAGGGAGGTGTCGTGTCACAAGTCTCGACCCAACAATAAGTTCGCCGGGACAATACTTGAGTGTGCACAAAGTAAGCACAGGCTCAGATTCCAAGTCCTGGCTAGACGCAGCTGTACTCTTACTCAGTTTCACGTGGGTCGTCCTCTCTTGCTGCGTGCCATCGTGAACTGACTCTGGATTTTAAGTAGAGGCGTCAAGCCGAGACGCTCAGGAGAATCGACTCCTCCGAGTGAGACTATATCTGACAGGGCCACCCTTTATTGTTGAGAACCGCTCAGCTCATTAATTGGCATCATGGACAGTGAGCAAGATCGTGTGACCGTCCTCGGACGCACCACGATCGACAGTATAGACGCATTGACAGCGGAACTTGATGAACTGAGTGCCGCGTGGAAGCGGAGGGTCGCAGCTGCAACACGACTAGAACGGAGGGAGTTGGCAGACCCTTTGCCCGGACTCCACGACTTTCTCACTTCGGTCAAGGGTACGAAGAACTCAGTCCAGCGCATTTTGAAGGCAAGGGCAGGTACTCAGTCGAAACCCAACGATGGCGATGACGTGGCCAGCAAAGAGGAGCGAGACAACAAAGACATCGCTGTCATTATGGGCTGCGGGCTGAACTCTCACCAGGAGCAATGGGACGCCATCAAGCGTGCCCATGGTCTCCTAGCACTTCGTCGGAGGTTCAGCGAGAAGGCTTCGAAACTTGGTCAGACTGTCGATGCTGTAGTTGAGAACGGCACGGAATGGATCAAGGTGTCCATCGTGACACAGAAGAAGCTGATCTACCAAATGGCGCAAGAGGGCTGGCATCCAGACGACTCAGAGGACTCAGAAAGCAGCGACGATGAGAACACTGGTATCGGGATTGTCAAAATCACTACCCAGCTCGTCAAAGCCGCACGCGCAAACCGTTGCAATACTCGAATCCCGCGGGTTCGACTTGTTCTGCCGGGCATTACTGAAGGACGCGCTGAGGCCATCGACAAGCTGCTCAATAGGATCCGCAGCCTGGGCACTTCCAAGAAGCAACAAGGAGACGTCGAAATCCTCGTGGACTGCGCAAATAGTACATTCTTGCAGGCCCCCATCCCTCCATTGGAAACGGCCTTTGTGAACCTGTTCAGAGACACCAATTTGGACCGATTGACTCCCACTTTGAACCTGGAGCTGACCGTACTCCTCTCGCTGGTCTCCGATATAGCGCATTCCCAGGTTGAGCCGAAGGAGTGGTACTCCAAGCAGACCTTTTGCCACATCGAGGATGAAGTACACGCTCCTGGGGTTAGGCTGCAGCATACCTACGAAGCTCTGCGAGGAAGACAACTAGAGTGTACGCACGAGGTCGCCCGAGAATTTCAGAATGTGGTAGACGACCTGGGGACAGAAGATACAAAAGCCCGTGCTGCGATTGTTTTCGGCCGCAACGAGTCGAAACGGGAAATATTGGTAGAGGAGTTGAAGAAGCTCTCCATCTACCCAATTCCTGACGACCTTCCCTTACCTATTCGAGTCGTCAGCGAGGATGAGTTCAACCACCACGAATACGCGGCCCTGATAGAGGCCGGCAAGCTACCTCCAGTGGCAGCTCAGGTCTGGGAAAAGCTGGACCGGTCATACAACCGCTCCTGTCACCTCTGGGGCTGGTTGCAGGACATAACAACCATATCAGCCAACAGTCTCAACACGAGACTTATCGACGCGACGGTTGACGCAGAACGCACCAGCGCCTTGGATGTCGGCCCCAGACTGTACCTGACCGCACTGGCAATAAGTCTCAACACTGCAAGGCCCTGTCCTACTGACAAGTGGGATGAGATTAAGGATGCCAAGCACGAGAGGAAGGAGGCGAGGACGAAAGAAGCAAAGCAGATGAAGGCTGCTGGCACGTGGGGGCCCAGCCTGGGCGTCCCGGTCAAATGGGATGAGAAGCAGATCCGGAAGCAGGATACTAGGCGCAAAGGCACACCGGATAGCTCCAGTGTCTTGCAGCAGTCCTCTTCCGATGAAGCTCTGATATGACCTTCCAGGTTGTGCTTCTCTGCAAGACGATCGCCCCATACGTATCATGCCGCAGTAATTTTATGAGCTGACCCACATTCTATTGTCTGATTGGTACTTCGCTGCGCAATATTCTGAGTTGTCAATATTCTAACGGCCGTGCTTGAACGGTTGGTTACACGGGTGGTGATGTTGGTTGGTGACCGTTGGTTGACTTGTATGTTTGCCAGGTGCGGATCGATGCATCTCCTAACTACATTAATGTAAACCTTTCCGCCCTTTAGGGAACCTGCAGCCGTTCCCATCTTCCTACCTATTCTCTCACAACTGTTAAGCTTACAAATATCCACTTTCCTCAAGACATGTCTGCCGCCGTAAACTCGACCAAGATGCCATCAGGGCCCAGTCCAGGAGCCGAGGGCCTGCAGATATATGGGCTGCCATATCTCCAATCCGCCCTCACACGTTACCGCCCAGAGGCAGACATACTATTCTGCATCGCCCTCTATTCCCCCTTACTCGCCCAGACATTCGCATACTCCTCCCCAAAGTTCACTCGCGCCAGGGGATATACCTACTTGACCGTGGTCGTCCATGTACTCAGCAGCCTGCCCCTGGTCATCCGCTACCACGCCCGCCACGCCATCTTGCGTGTCTGGCCGTCGCCCGACACGACCGACCTCGCCCTCTTCGCCGCGTCCATCCTGACCTCGTTCCGTATTGAAGCTCGCCGGGCCGGGAATCAGCGTGCAGCCTACAGGGCTTCGTTCCATGCGGGCTTCCTGATGTTCCTTGGTGTGTTTGCCGCCTCATGGGTGAGGGGCAGGGATCCGGGGCTCTTCAGGGTCACCGTCACGTTATTTAACTGGTTTGCGTGGTTCCGATGGGCAGTACGCATGCTACCTGTTGTCGACCCGCGCTTCCGAAGGGTAAAGGACTTTGGCGTCAGGATGGAGGTGGGGCTCCTGTTGTCCTTGTCCCTTGCTCTGTCGTTGGCTGGGTATCCTTATGGAGTACCTCTACAGCTGGGTCTAACGTCGATCTTTATGTTGGCGGAACGTGCCATTGCTAAAGTGTTGTCAAGGTCAGTCGCACTGGCGAGGCAAACCCTAAGCTCGTCTCCTGTATGCTAACTCGTTGATGCCTTTTAGCTATCCCGACAACAATCTGTTCAAGAAGGTGGTCTTGACGTCAGGCTACGTGGACTTTGAGTATTTGAAGGAACAGGCGAGACAGTCCACTACAGACTCGAAAGCAGCAGTGGAGGAAAATGGTACCAAGGTAGATATGTGAACAGAAGTTTCCGTTGGAATCTACACATGCGTAGCATTTGGAGTGTAAAGCGGTTATATTAGGAGTTATACCTTTATCTAAGCTATTATTTGGAGCATGTTATAAACATGGTTTAGAGCCACGACAGTAATAATTGCTCGAGCACACGTAGTCTTCGTGGGGCTCGCAATTTGGTATCATGTGTCACCTCTTCCGACCGTACCGGCTTTGAGGTATCATAAACCTTCCCTAGACTGGAAATGCTTCCCAAGCCAGGCGGGAATCTATCAAAATCCAGAATATGATGTCCTTGTCACTACCGCGGCACCATCTCAGATTCCTCAGACTGATTAGACCGGCACTAACGACTGCGCACATAACTTCCAATCTCCACTCGCCCCCTGCCTCCAAGTACTAGTACAAAACGCATCCACAGTCTGCAGACTAGGTCGTCCCTCCTCCTCCCCCTCCCTCTCCCCCTCGCCGTGTTGGTGGTGGTGGTGTTTCCTCCTCTCCCGGATCAGGGTAATCCTGTACATGATCTGCACGGCCATCATCTCGACCTCTGCAATGGCCGGTTCAGGATCGTGCTTGTGCATCTTGTAGCTCGTCCACTGGTGGCCCGAGTCTGCCAGCTTCTCCAGTGCCTCGGAGAGCGACGGCGACGACTTGGCCGTCAGCGCCTCCTGGGACTTTTCCGGGTGGATCAGGGGGTTTATGATGACGCAGTCGGGCTCGATATATTCCATGGCTGAGTCGGGCTCGTCGCAGAGGGCGCGCCAAAGGAGGGTCTCACAGTCCCGGGCTGCCTTGCAGTTGCGTTCGTATATGGAATTTGAGTTTCCTGCAGGCATCTTGGCGTGCTAGTAGTGAGGAGATGGTAGAAGTGGTGAATCTATGGCACTGATCTGTCCTGGTCTTCTTTGGCTATACTACAGTTGTATGTAATATTGTAATCTGGTGGTGATCAGCGCGTGGTCGCATACAATGTACTGGGCGTGACTATGTATGGCCAGGGTCAGGGTCAGGGTACACTAAGTGCAACGCTTACTGTTGGGCCGTGTTCTCGTCAACGATTGTTTGTATGTATGTATGTATGTATCACGTCGATTATAACGGGTAATTGGTGCGGAAATGTATGTGTATGTATCGTTCACATTTATGATTGACGCTCTGAATATGAACCTTGGAACGTCGCCGAGTGATGAGTGAAACGTCACTAAGGCTGACGTCACAAGAGATCCCTGCATGATTGAGTGGGAGCAGTGTAGGCTACTAAGTAATTATAGTACTGTCCTGATCAGACCATATATAACGCCACTAGTAACAGCTTTCGAATGTTCGATTTTCTAGCCGCTAACGGCGGGCTGATCCGAATATCCCGGGACTTTTGCTGATATCAACCAGATGTATTGGCGGTTGTAAATAAATAAATAGAGGGTTGGAGTTAGGAGGGACTTGGTGAAACCACACATTATACTGCTTGGTGCGAGAAACGAATATTCTCAAGCTATCATCATATAATGATCCAGCAGACGTTATACCAAAAATGAGTCGGGAAGCCTTTCCCAAAGACATTCCCGGTGAGACTGGCCGTGTTTCCAAAGAAGTTGCTCCAGTGTGCGGCGCAGGTCGAGGCCGGCGATCCAACGGTGTGGTTTCGACCATAAGGCCTGACCTGCACTATTTTTGGAACCAACATACCACAACCAATAATTTCTTCAAGGCACTTCAGTCTTGGGTTTTAAGCTTCTTCCATAGTCGGAGATACCAATTATCAAGAGGATGAGCGTCTCCGGCTGCGAAGGACTGGCACTGGTCTCTGGAAACCAAGTAATCTCGTGATCACTTAGGGGTGTCTTCCTCGAGCTATATAGTGCTGTATAAGATGGGCTTTCCTCATTTTATGTAACCTACATGTGACCTACGATTAATCTTAAATCTGATATCAATAATGGCCTTCCAAAAAGGAGCCAACATCGCCACAGTCACTTTCAACCCTGAAAGCGGCGGCACAGGAAAAAAGATGCAAGCAGCCAGACACTTTCCAAAGTTTCTGAATCTCCCACCCGAGATCCAGCTGCAGATATGGGAATCAACCGTAGCCACACTTCCATCCATGCACATATTTGACATGTGTGTACCCTCGTCGCCAGCAGCGGCCTGTCAAAATGCCGCCCCGAACACACATCTGGACCATCACATGCAGCCCTCCAAGAGAGACGCCCTATGCCTGGAAGAATCCGACGACACTCTCTACCTAGGCACACTCGACACAAAGCTTAAGACCTCCGAGCATCCGAACACCATAACAACACAAGGTGCCCGCTTCCGCACCAACCCATCCATGTACAAGTTCCAGGACAGTCTACGATTAACCTGCATAGACTCGGCAAACACGCTCCAGAGAATGATGAGAAGCAGGGGAGGAGACAAAGACCTCAACACCATCTACCTACCCACCGGTCGCCGGGCCCTAACATACAACAACACCCAAGATGTCCTCCATCTCCGTTTCATCCCACCGGCCTTCCGCCTCCCGGTCGTCGACGACGACGACAACAACAATAACAGCGGGGGCCGGCACACGAGTCCCATAAGTGCCATGTTCGAGAGCCTCTGGAGCGAAGGCCTGGCCTCGGCACTGCACCACGCCAGGAGGGTGGCCATCGACGTCTCGCAGCTGTGGCCGGGGCTGGCCGAAGGGCATAGCGAGCTGATGCAGGACGTCGCGTACCTGGCGTGCGTGTTGCAGAATGACCTCGAGGTGCTGTACCTGGTCGACTACTGCGCGGGGCGTTGTAACAATAATCATGATAATACTAATGCCGGCGCCAAGGTGGGTGGATTAATGAAGAGGGATGGGGGATTGTACCGAAAGATGTATGGCTTTGGCGATTGTGGTGACGATAGTGGTGTCAAGGAGGAAGTATGGAACCGGGAGAGGCGGAGAACCGCCGATGTGTTTCATGGCGTGGGGAAAACATGGCGGGAGGTTTTCGAGCTTGAGAGGCTGGGTTGGTCGGAGAGGCACCCGGGATTCGTGTTCGCGGAGGCATTCAGCGAAGTGGTGAGAATGCAACAGGGGAATTATATGGGTGGTGGGGCTGAGGGGACCGTGAAGAAAGCAGTAAGGTTCAAAGGCGTAAGGGTACTTATTGCCGAAGACGAGGAGACTGATGGGGTGGATAATTCGATGGTATTGAGTTGTGGGTGTGGTCGTCAGACCGGCAGTCATAAGGTTTTGTAAAGCAGAGGAGAAATACTGATGTAAACGCCTTACAAGATTGCTACATCGCGAACCTGGGTCACGTTGATTGTGGTGGCGAAGCTGCCTGACTACAACATGCCCTACTTTGAACCATTTTGATCCTTCGCAGAACGGACCACTTCCATTCTAATAACCATTGGCAACCAACCACTCCTTCAGCACCGCCGCATCCCTTTCCTTGTATGCAGCCCTCACCCTAACAGCATCCTTAGCCGTCTCCAGCGTCCGAGCGAACGCTGTACAATCCTTGTCCTTGAAAAATTCATCGATGTCCTCCACATCCTTGAACGTCGTGAACTTGGTCAGGGAGAAACCAACGAAGCGGTCCAGAATGATGGGGTTTCCACCCAGCTTCTTCTCCACCTGCGTCCAGTTCTCCTTCACGAACTTCCACAAGAGAGGACGGGCTACGCGGTTCGCAGCCAACGAGCCCGCGAGGTAGTGAACATCAGCGGCTGGGACGGAGTCCTTTGCGTGGGCTGGTGGAGAGAGGTTGAAGAGGAAGGGAATGAGGGTGGAAGTGATGATTGATTCATCAGTACAATTGCCAAGAGTGCTCAGGCATAATTCCTTTCCATCGACGGCGTCTGTGGTATACCACTGGTCCTTAAGGAAGGCGGTGGTGCCGGCGGGGTCGGACTTGAGTGCCGCACGGTAAATGGGCGTTCGAAGATCGGCGTGCAAGGGGTTGTCCTTGGGCGAAGCAGCGTGAGCCGTGTAGCGCTTCAGGGCCTCGTCATTGACGCTGTGTACGATTAGTATACGTGGCAGTCTCATTTATGTTGTGACAAGCATTTGTCCACTTACCCTGGGTGGCCGTTGATACCAGCTGCGAGGAGAAGGCGCTTACGCAACAGGCTGGCGTTGAAGTCCTCACCAGCGGGGATGTCCCAGCCGACCTTCTTCAGAGCGTTGTCAATGAGGCGGAGAGTGAATTTCTCCAATCCCGACTTGATCAGATCATCATCACCAAAGATGGACTTGATAACGTTGATGGAATCGAGAGCTTGGCTCAAGACACGGTAGTGGGCCTCACTACTGAAGCCCTGAATGAAGGACAGAAGTGCGGGTGTGGTACCATAACCGGATACCGCCAAGTCAGCGGCCGAGCCAGCGATGAAAATCTTGTCCTCCGTGGTGAGGCGGTCCAATTGCGTCCCGAGCTTTTGCAGTCTCTGCGGAGGGTAGTTGACACGATAGAAGCCTGTAGCATTCTTGTTGATAAGGTAGAAGTCATCGTTGACATCACGGATGGTATCCTCCTTGGTTGTCAAGGCAAGAGGCTGAACACCTTGAGTGCCAGCCTTGCCTTCGAACACCAGGGGAGCCCACCAAGTCGTGGTGTCCTCTTCGGGCTTGACATCACCCGTGGAGAGGAAACGAGACTGCCTGATGGTGACTTGACCAGGCTCTTCGGCGACAGTCAGCACGGGGAAGCCAATCTTCTCAATCCAGGGCTTCATGAGTGACAAGACATCCTTGCCAGAGGCCTCACTCAGGGCTTCCCACAGTGCCACAGTCTTGGCGTTGCCATAAGTGTGCCTCTTCAAGTAAATGGAAACGCCTTGGAGGAAGGTCTTGACGCCGAGATGATTGGCAAGCATCCGGATGATAGAGCATCCTTTCCGGTAGCTAATAGCATCAAAGACTTGGTTGATCTCAAGCGCGTCACGGACAGGAACCTGGATGGGGTGGGAACTTCGGAGGGAATCAAGGCTTAGGGCGGACTCGAAATCCACGTTGATGAACTGAGGCCAGACCTCCCAATCTGGGTGCAGGTGGTCGATGGCCAACCAGCCAGCCCATGTGGCAAAACCCTCGTTCAGCCAGAGTTCATCCCACCAGTCCATGGTAACCAGGTTTCCGAACCACTGGTGAGCAAGCTCATGGGCAACGACGTAGGCGACTCGATTGCGGAAACGAGCCTCTGACTTCTCCTCATCAAACAGGATGGCAGTCAGGCGGTAGGTCACAAGACCCCAATTCTCCATTGCACCGTGGGTAAACTCGTGGACAGCCAAGATGTCACTCTTCGGCAACGGGTAATCAATGTCAAAGGCCTCAGAGAAGAAGTCGATGATCTTTGGGGCATGCTGCAGGGCCCACTGGCCCTGCTCCTTGAGACCACGCGTGGTGTACACGCGCACAGGTAGCTGTTTGCCATTATACCGGCGCTCGGTGAAGGCCTCAACATACTCGAAGTCACCAACAGCCCAACAGAGCAGATACGTGCTCATGATGGGGGTCTTCTCGAAAGATACAAGCTGTTTGCCATCGGTGGTAGGCTTGATGTCCTTCACAGGCATATTGGACAGGGCAACCTGGTCAGTCGGGATCTCAATGGCAAAGTCAAAGGTGGCCTTGAGATTCGGCTCATCAAAACAAGGGAAAGCACGTCGGGCATCGGTACTCTCGAACTGAGTGCTCAACATGTAGTGGAACTCCTCGTCGCGAGGCACAGAGGCTGCAGCTGGGGCAGCGGGCTTGTACTGAGACCGGTAGAAGCCAGCCATGTCGTGGTTAATAACACCGTCGAAGTCAATTGTCAGGGCAGCCTTGGATGCAGGCAACTCGGCGTCAAAGGTAATTGTGGCACGCTGAGCTCGGCCATCGTAGCTAATCTTTGATGAGCTCCATGAGCCGCTGGTCTTGGCCGACTCGGCAGTGACCTTGACGTTCCTCAGATTGAGCTCAAGCGAATTGATGACAATCTCCTTGGCGGGCTTGGTGATGTTACCCGTGATTCTGCAATAAAATGTTCAGTTTTGTTGCTATTGTTGTTATGAGGTGGCAAGGGAGGGGCAGGTTTCGTACGTCACAGAGCCATTGTAAGACCAATCCTTGAAGTCAATGTTTGTGAGCTTCAGATCATAATGATCGGCCTTGAAGGTATCGGGCAAGAGGTCTCTGTCAGCCATGTTTGCGGCGTTGGAGATGTTTGGTGGTGTATCTGGTGTGTTTATTGTTGTTGTTGGAAGAGCTCCAAGAAGACCGTCTGCTGCCAGAGCACAAGTTGCGTGACCCCGCGTAAATATTGACGTTGAATGTGGGTATGGTCGGCTGCAGGGCTGAAGAAGTTTAGGGGACGAGGGAGCTAAAGTCAGGGCTGTCAGAGCTGTCAGGGATTGACACCCGTGGCTGGAGAAGGTGATGGAAGCGTGCCAAGACTGGTTGGACAAGATTCGGCTAGAGAACGGTCTGATTCCGAGTTGTCGACTCGGAGAAGTACAGTAGTTCCACCGTCTTAATGGCGAGGTTATCGAGGGTCCTTGGGTTGTCGTTACCGAGGGGAAAGAAAAAGAGTAACGTCCAGAAGAAGAAGTTGAGGCAGAGGCAAGATAATGACGCCAGACTGTACCAGTGATAGCGACGGGTGGCTGCAGCAGTGACGATATGGGCTTGCATGCTGGGCTCGCCACTGACCGAAGGCAATGCGATAGAGACTCATCATGGAACTACCTAGGTAGGTACTGTTATTACCCTGAGTGCTCCTCTGTTCCTTTCTTGTAGCTTGTCCCCGATTGATGATGGGACCTGCCCTTTCTAGGAGACGCACTGTTTGCCCGGTCCACCCAAACAGTTACTGTTTGGCCGTCATGTCTCCATATGTCTTCAATACAGTAGGTGAGTATGTAGGTAGGTGGGTACAGGATCACATGGAATGGACCAAAGCGAGAAATTTTGGTTGGAAAGCTGAATGGTGACTGACGGCGGGAACAGAGCTTCAAAAGACATCAAGTTGAAGGTATCATAGTGTGGTCTCTATACAGCTCATGACAACCCTGCCATCCATCAAAATTAGACTGTGGCTCCTACGCTACAGCACTTGAGCCTTCGAAGCCCCTCAAATCCCCACTAATCCAGGTGTCTGCCGACCGTGCTGCACGATTCGCCGATTCGGTGCCGACTCAGGTGTGTATCTAGGTACACCTGGTACAAAACCATCTGGTCGGGCCATGTCCTCCGTATAACGGGTACCTACACATGTACCTAGGTACTCATCCATGTGCGGCCTTGCATAGGACATTTCTTTCGAGTCTTGTACACGGTCACCGGGCTTGGTGAGTATTGAATCCGGGGATATGGACTACTGTTCATCTTTATGACCAAAACATTGAAAGAGTCGAGCAGAATAATGAGGGGGGGGGATGCAAGTCATGGCAGGGGTCTTTCACAATGAAAGCGGACGGTAGGATCTGCAGGAGTTCGAGGCCTAGAAAACGCCCGGTTTCAACATTGCTGACATAAGACGGACAGTTGTCATATAGTAATGTACTCTATACTTCACAGTACTTCCGGCTACGCGGGATCACCAGTGGAACTTCGCGGCACACCGAGGTTGCTTCGACAACCAGATGTTCCGCTTGGCCGCTCCCGTCACATGGATCTCTTTTGGCGTCTTCATCAATCACCTGGGCAATCAACGGTGGGCGCACACGGTGTGCCAGGATGCCCGTGCTTCCTTGTGCCCGTGCACTCTGGCACTGCAGGGACGGGTATACCTACGTACATGTATACTATGTACATGCGTGCGTGCGTGCATCTCCAGGGCTCCAGGGCCCTTAGCTTAGCTGCTTTCCCCAGCCTTCTTTCCCTGTCCATCAATCAAGCCTGCAGCCCAATGTCCAATTGAATGAGGCCTGACAGACAGATTGACACTGACACTCCAGGGCTGACTGACTGACTGACTGACAAACCAACATCGACCGTGGCGGCCGTAGGATGCTTGCTTCTCCTTCCTCCTTCGCATTATTCATCATCATTATCATCATCATCATCGTTATTCTACCTACATACTAAGTACCCTTACATTAGATACCCCCCGTACGCGTTAACCACTATTCATTCAACAAAGGTGAATGGGAATTTGGTTCTTCATTTCCCTCTCAGCACGCAGTTTCCTTTACAACCAATCTTAATCTTTTTCTTTGTCAAGTCTCCGCTAAGAAGACCCGACCGTCAGGCGCGAGATTCCGTCCTTCGCTTGGGGTTTGTTTGACCTGGACTCCGCGCCACCTATTTTCGACGCCAAGGGCCAACAAGGCCGCCTCCTCTTCTCTTACTGTATTATTAGGCCCGCCACAACACTCCATTCAGCTCGACTCATCAACAACTCCTGCCGACCTTCACCTGCACCTGCATCTGCATCTGCATCTGCACTTGCATTTGCGCCTTCTTGCTGTCTATCTTTCCTTTATTTCTTTTCTTCGCGGCCCTTCCCAACCTTAACTGTCGACATCTGTAACAACAACTCTCCGTTTTCCTTCGGGCATCCGTCTCCTCATCAATAACGATCCGACCTACACACGCCTCCCTGAATATTCTTGACCTACGTATACGACGCTTGAATTTGCCAAAAGCAAAACACATCTATTCATCTCCTAGACAGTCTCACAAAATTACGCGGCGCATAGACGAGCGTCCATTCCTACCGCCTGCTATTTTTCTTGAATGGAATTAGGAGCGAGGTCAGATTAGAACGGTATCATTTACCTTACAAATCAACATGCGACGCCCATCCATAGATCTCTCAGAGCCCTCCCGGAATCTCGAGGAGTCCATGGGCACACCAATGGCCGACTCTTCCGAACCCAATGCCGTTATCTCGGCCCACGTCTCCACTGGCGTTGGCGGCCCTTTGCTGCCCCTCCAAGAAGATTTCATCTACGCGCTAGATCTACCAGCCGATGGCGAACCGCATCGTGTTTACACTCCTCCGCCACACCTCGCCGCCCGCTTCTACCGTCCCTCTCAGACTCGACGAAAAGGCTCCGCCGCCTCCACACGCCGAAACTCGATATCCTCTCTGCATTCCCTACCTTCAGCACATACAACCGGTACCTTGTCGAGTAGCCCGCAGAGCAAGCATGTTGCGAATCGTCAACGACGGGATGCCATATTAAAAGACCGCCAGAATCGCCTGGCCGCTCGGGCAGCCCACGTTGAGAAGGTGCGCCTGCGCGCTGCCCGCACCAAGGAACAAGCAATGGCCATGTCCGTTGAGAGAGCAGAGGCTGCAAGGCTGGCTCGTGCGCGTAACCTTAAAGAGATTGCTGCCACTTGCGCCGAGGAAGTCAAGAGGGCTAAGGCTATTGCTGAAGCCACCAGGGAGAAGCGGGAGCAGGAGACCCTCAAGATGCGCCAGCAAATCCAAGAGCGTCAGGCTGAAGCCGAACGCCGCCGGGAGGAACTTCGCAAGCAGAACACAAGATCCAGGGGCTCCAGTTTGGGAACCAAGAAGTCCGTCGAGACATTGCCGCTGGAGCAAGAGGCCAAGGAGCCCGAACCTAAGCCCTTGACAGAGGCCGATGCTGTGTGGAGGATACAAAACTGGTGGCGTGCCAGAGCCAAGAGGAGGGCTGTCTACGAGTTCTCTCAACTCAAATTGAATGTTGACGGGACCAGAGAGAAACAATATGACGAGGTCACGGCAAAGCTTGGGGAACAAGGTGTTCTCATGACCACTGCCCGCATACTTGCTATGTGTGGCCTGCAACATGGCGAACTCGACTCGGTTGAGCAGATGAAAACCGTCCGATGCTTCCTCAGCGCGTATTTGATTCTGGGCCATCCTGCTCAAGTCCTCAGCAACACTTACGACATCATGCCACCGGACCAGGGCTCTCCTGCACATCCTATCCCTAGAGACGACCTCACCGATCCTCAATGCCAGGAGCTTGTGGCACGGTCCAGGGACTTGCTCATCACCTTTGAGACCCTCATGTCGCGGCTGACAAGCCTCAACAATTATACCGTTCCTCCAGCCCTGGTTGACGACCTTCCTCGCGTCTACTCCCAATTTGAGACAGCATTCTTCACCTGGAAGGCCCGAGACAAGAACGCTCTTGTTGGCGGGATGATTGGGCAGCTGGTGGAGCTCGATGCAACTTTGGACTACGTCAAGGAGACCAGTGATCGTGCTGTCGTGGAGCAATACCAAGAGAGCATGAAGTTGAACCAGCTCATGTTGATTCAACGAATCAGCAAATTGATTGGCAGGGAACGGGGTCTTGCGTCGATCAAAGAGGCCAGGCTGAGGGCTAAAAAGGCCAGGGCTGCCAACAAGAAGAAACAAAAGGCCGACTTGAAGCCCCGAATCGCCGACCAGTCCATGACCACCGAGTCTGCGATGGCCGATCTAGGCACGACCAAGAGCCAGCCTTCCAGCTCAGCGAGCGACGCACCGGCTGTATACCCGACACCACCGTCCACTCCTGCGAGCAGACCACAAGGCCCAAAGCCCAGGAAGAAGGGCATGCTTCTGCCAGACAATCGGACCGTCGTCCACGAGCTAGCGATTAATAAGCAATACCGTGTGCAAGCGGATGACTTCGTTGAGGCTGAAACCAAGGCATTGGAGCCTCTACTGGACGAGATGCGGGCGACCATGCACCTTGTGGATGCCCGGTCTCGAGAGGTACACTTTTACCTGCTCCTCAAGATTGCTAAGCACGTCCGCGATAAGCTACAGCGACTTGTCAAGCCTGGGAATTCAGTGCATACCTTCATCGGCGAGTTGTTGGATGCGAAGGAATTGGATCAACGCTTTCGGAACGGATCCTTCTCTTATGAGCGCTTCTTCGCGTCGATGGGTGCACTGCTGCCGAAGTTGTGCGCTCCTGTTCGGGATGATCAGGTGAAGGATTTGGTCGAGAACAAGCTAAGCCAGGGCAGCTACGTTGAACGCCTAGAGGCCCTCATCCTCTTCATCGACGTCATGTTGAGCGACTACGCCAACCACCTCCTTCATATGGTTGCACCCCAGCTGTTGGAATCAGCACCCGAGTATGAAGCCAAAGCATTTGCGAGCGCGATAGAGCATCGCGAGCATGGCCTCTTTGCAGCGGAAGTTGCCTGGCGTGCGGCACGAAACAAGGTTATCGCCGATGCCAGTCGCCGTGACCCTGAGAACATCAACCATCCCAAAAATAGACCGACAGCTGAACGGATATACGTTCACATGCTGGTTGACATCTTCACTCAGCCATGTACGATGCGTTACGGTCAAATACCGGAGATGCTACAGCTTGACTACAAGCGGATACGAAAGTACGGACACCTGACACGCAACATAATAACCACCGGTGGTATCCTGCTTCAGTGCAAGAACCTGCTCAAGCGCGATGTAAGAGCACCATGGAAGACGGAGGCTGCACGCATCATGAATGTGCTTGACCATGCCGCCTCACAAGACTCTGCGGTTGCGGGTATCATGGCCGCCCTCGAGGCTGGAAGATCGATGCCTTCCACCCTGAAGAACCACCTTCGCGGCCTTGTTGACAAGCTCGTTGCCGTGCACAGGGAGATGGCGACCACCCAGCAACCAGACCCCAGTGAACGCTGGGACCCTAATGCTCACGACCCAAGCCAGCCAGTCCTTCGGCTTCTGCTCAAGCGGTTGCGCGACCACGTTCTGGGGCGCATGGCCGCCGGGAGCAACAGCGAGAAGGCCAAGGTCACGAACACGGCGGGTGAGAGGCTTGCCACTTCCGGCTTGGCGGAGTTTGGGGACCGGGTCAAGGACATGATTGATGAGATGACCAAGGTGGGAGCCGTTGACCGCGAGGCGCATGGCCCTTGGTGGGACACGGTTGCCGACAAGGTTGAAGCTCAGAGCGCTACTGCTGCTGCTGCGTTGGCGGTGGCTTCTGCCACATAGATTTGTACAAGATGGTGCGAGCCTCGTGGGGTTCCAAGAAGACTCAAACGGGTCCTTGGAAGATAGTGGGGACGATAGGCACATACGCGTGGAAAACGCTTTCGATGGCATTGGGATAGGAAAGAGACGGATCTTTGCTTGGAAAAGATAACATGGATATTTCAAGGGATTTAGGCGTTGGCATGGTGGGTTGGTTGACACGGGTTTTTGGCTCTGGGTTAACGGGTTGGCTGTTTCATTAGTTCCTGTTCATCACTCCAGCGTTTTGACATACATGTTCAGATACTATTTGTTTCAAATTTTGTCTTTTGTGGTCTTGTGGGTCTGCACTGCGTTGGTGCAGTTAGCGTTTGGCAGTGGTGATAGCTGTTCGCCTGCCTTCTGATACCAAATACGGCGAAGCATAGGGAATATACTAGCGAGTGTTTCAACTCAACTTGTGTCTTGTCAGATATTCATCAGCTACTACTCATGTCTTTGGGTATTTCTGGCCCGCACCCTACTATGGTCTCCGGAAAACATCGTCGACGGCTGCTACCGAACAGTAAAATGAACACTGTGATATATTTCGATGTACCAGGTGAACCAAGTGAACCCTGAACATGATATTGATGCCGCGGAGTAGACGTTTCGCTGTGTAATGACTCCATCCCACCAACCACTCCAGGGTGGTGAGCAATTATTACCAGATAGGTATGTATCACACTTGGGCATATACCAATATATTCACCAGTAAATCTAGTACCTGTATACAACCCCTGCTCCCCCGAACATTTACCAAAACAGCCCCCAAAGAAACCAAAAGTCTCCAGCTCCCAGGCTACACTGACCCATATTGTGTGGGACGTTTGCTAGCATTCCTAAGCTTTCGGTGTAGGACCTCACCACCTGCACCTTTTGAGGTCACAGCACACGAGTTCAAGTCTGCTTTCTCAAGGACAGTAGTCGTTGCCGTCACTTGGGCCAACAGTACAACCGTTGGCGCAGTAGTCCTTGAAGGGGACATTATCATCGTCCATGCACAAGAACAGGGAGTCTGTGACGTGCTGCTCGTCGGTCGGCTGCCCGGCCTTTGACAGGGAGTCGACGATGGTAGTGTAATAGTCTCCTGATCAAATCAAATGGAGAGCCATTGGTCAGCCACCCATCCAATATAACCAGCACACTATCGCGAGTTGGTGGAGCCTAGAAGGGGCTGGAGATGTATTCAATACAAACCTTTTCTCATGATGGATTTACCACAGTAGTAGACGTTGTGCTGGCAGTTGTCAGCGACTGCGAAGCCGGCCAGGTAGGCGGCGGCGGCGAGAAGGGCGTAGTTGGCGGACCTGAAGAGCATCTTGACGTTTGGGACAGGAATTGAGGTGTGGAAAATTGATGTGGTAGAAGACTTGGGTATTGGGTAGGAAGATGTTGTATGATGGTTGAGTTGTGTGAAAAGACATCTATCAACAGGACGAATGTACAACTATATATACTGAATAGCGTCACAGCCAGAATTCTTCAAATGTGCTGCATACTTAGATACCTAGCATAATAGACCACGTACAGGCCCACACGGCCACTATGCTTCTGCCTTCTCATCGGAATACCAAAATTAGGGTTACGGGAGCTTGCGGCAGTTGCATAGACGGGTCCCAGATCTACACTTGCATCGCCCTCGTTATTGATCGATCCATCATCCTTCGCCCCACTGGAAGCTACGACAACCATGGGTATACAACAGTCAGGATTGTATGGCTGACAGGAACCACTCTTTACATAATAATTTTCAAATAAATCATGCGCTGCTTACACGAGTTGTTGCAGAGGATCAAGAGATCTTCGAGGCTACAACGCTCAGCATGTTCAAATTTTGTATCATGAATACTACATAGGTAGGTACATGTTATCACGAAGCGGGCCATGGGATTCGTGCCAAGAACCCATCGACTAGGCAGTGATATTAAAGCCAGCATTTCGGATGAGACGTTATGATTACAGGATGTAAGTACTGGATATATAGCTGTAGATGGCCAGGGATGATATCTATAGGTCGACATACGAGACTGAACAGATCGGGGCAGTAGTGAAGGGAAGGAGGAGGCAATCCTATCTAGATAGCTGTCAGCAGGTCGGCAGTCAACTACATGGAGTTTTTGGGACGATGAGCGGTAAGGAATGGCCAGGCCTTGGATTGCAGACGTCGTGTGGTCATCACTTATTGCCCGACATTGGCCGCTAGACTCCATGACTGCTTGTGATTCTCATCTCCCCAGAGGTTCCAGAATTTGGTAGGCTGTGATATGAGCCGCCTGCAAATACTCATGATGCACCAGAAGCAGCTGGTAGTTTCGGTCAGCATCCTATCTATAACATTGAGATCAGCTTTGGCCTGCCTCAAAGGGTATGACGTCTGACATGTTGCGAAAATCACTTCCAGAAGACTCCTCCGAGGCTGGGTCTGATAGTATCAGGATTCAGCATTTCTTCCTATCCTCATGTGCTTCCTCGGTGGATAGTTGATCTTCATACTACTCTGCTATATTCATTTTGTGTTGTTCTCTTCCTCATTCTCGTCTTCTCCAACCTCTTCTCCCGCAGTCGCGCCCTCGCTTGCGGAAGATGTCTTGTTGTCGTACGAATTCCTCAGTAAGTGCTTGCACAGGTTTCGTTTCTCTATATATTGCCTTTTTTGGACCTACCGCGGCGGTATTTTTAGTATTCATGTATTCAATGGCTCAGGTGCCTTTGTTCTTCATCCCGGCCAGGTCCCAAGTGCTTGGTGCGGTTGTTCATTTTTCATCATTGCTCCTCACAACTACGCACCCTCGCGGCTCCAAATATGTCTCCAGTGACACGCTGGCCATCCCGTGAGCCAAGCAATGGCATGTGCAACATTAGGACCAAAGTAGGCGTAGGAGTCAGTGTTGTACATAACTACCCTGGGATGACAGCACTTTCGACAACGTGATGGTGCGGTCAGAAGAGATCGCGCATATATCCAGGCCATGCCCACAGCCCTCGGGGATCGGGATTTTGCTGCCGCGTCAAACTCCAAATCCGTTTCCCTGACATGGGAGGGCTCGTCCAGCAGCCCAACTTTTATTCTCACTGTTAAACCCGTACGGAGGTAATGACAACCTTGTTCCTTTATCTTAGACCCTGCCATTGCTTGACTAGCAAGATATGCAGCCCACCGGGGCTATCGTGATTGAACAAAGCTGACGACAATCCCTGATAAGCAATCAACCTGACATTGTCTGCTTCATATAAGGTAGAACTCGTCGAGTTGCCAGCCATCAAGGATCCGAGGACCCCGACAAAAATATGCAAAGGACTTGTTTCCTCTGCACCTCGACCTTGTTGGCGTTGTATCAGATCCAGACACCTACTTAACTAGACATATCAATCATGGCCAATAGCACCGAACATGGGTGGCTTGAGGGAATTGACGGAAACTTTCCCATCCACAAGGCTGTGGTCGATGGTGCGGTCCTTGAATTTCTTTACCCCTTTCCAAACCTTTGTACAAGTCTCGCGAACTGACTGAAATATCAACCATCAGCCATGCCGACGGGGACAAAGGTCATCTCGGCCGAGTCTTCCGGAATATCTGCCTGGACAAAAACGGCCAAGGTGTCGGTCATTCTACCAGACGAAAGTCGAACCAGATACTTTCTCAAGTGTGCAACGGGACAGGGTGCGCGCGCTCTAGTTGAGGGCGAGTTTTATTCGGCCACCAATATCAACAAGATTGTGCCTGGATTCGTCCCGGAAGCAATCGGTTGGGGCGAGTACCGTCACGAGGACAGAAAGGTATACTTCTTCCTGGGCGTCTTCCATGATATGGACTTCTCTACACCCCCAGAGCCCGAGAAATTCGTGTCTTTTCTTACAAAGCTCCACAAACGAGGGAAATCCCCAAATGGCATGTTCGGGTATCCTGTCTCAGTTGTGTGTGGCAGGATGGAAAGGACTGTGAAGTGGGAGAAGAGTTGGGCGAACTCGTTTGCCAACCAGTTGAAAGACGTGATAAGATATGATAACGAGACGAATGGTCCATGGGTGGAGTATGATGCGGCTTGTAAGCAGCTGATTGAGGTCGTCATCCCACGGCTTCTTGGGGCATTGCAGTCTGACGGCAGGGACATCACGCCTACACTAATCCACGGTGATCTTTGGGAGAAAAACGTTGGTATCGACATGGAGACTGGAAACATCGTCGTGTTCGACCCCGGGTGTACATATGCACACAATGAGATGGAGTTCGGGACGGTAAGTCTCCTGGACCATGTTACATGGCGACACATTCGAAATAACTTTGATCCTAATTTTCTGTTTGCAGTGGAGATGCTCGTGGGCGTTTTATTTCAACTCACCTGTATACATGCGTCTCTATCAAAACGAGATAGAGCCATCGGAGCCCGTCGATGAATGGGATGATCGCAACCGGCTATACAGTCTCCATCCATATTTGAACGACTCTGCAGGCCATCCTGGGAGTCCCTCACGGCAAATGTAAGCCCAATAACACTCAGGTCCAAGCCCATGCGCTGATAGCTCGTCAACAGTGCCTACAACGACATGTTATATCTTTGCGAGAAGTATGGACCACTGGACAGCCTGGAGAAATATGATCACAGCAAAGATATCAGTGTCACGGGTGCTTATACCGATTTCATCATCAAACAACTAGAATAGGACGAAAGAAGATCCCGTATAATCATTTCCCACTAAACCAGCACATGTACCACCTTGAAAATTATGCAGTATTATACGTACAGACTCACTTCAAGTTAATGCCTCTTTGTATGAGGCTCATTAGCTTCTTGACTAACGACGTATCTACATCATCTCAAGACTTTCCTGTCTCCACGAAAAGGCCACCAGCAATTAGACTTAAGCCAGCCGTGGATGTGAATAACCGGCCCACCCCTAAGATGTTTACCAAATCTTGTGATTAGTCACAGAGCCTCTCAGACGTTATATATACATCCCAAACCATCAAACAAGGAAGAGGTGGAGCTTCATTATTGGTATAGGGACATATGCACTGCCTCGCTGATCAAGGCTAAGGACAGATTCGAGGATAACGGAACAAGGCAAACAAATATGTCAGCAACCTCATATAATCGATATAAAGCACAATATTTATGCCCTTTTCCATAGCAGACAACCTTCCCAGCACGTCCTTAGCCGCCCACTCCAGCAGAGCTAACACCCACCAAGCAAGTCTACCACGAAATCGACAGCTTCGGAATGGTACTTGGTGACATAATTGGCATGTACCACGATGCTAGTGCCCTGGTCACAGTAGTAGTCGTTCGTGTCGCAATACGAAATCACTAACAGCCGCAAAGTCAGCAACTCAAGATCTTCCTTCTCCGAAATATTACACATTGCCTGCCCATCCTTGAGAGACAAAACAACTTACTCTTGTCGGCGACCGGATCGCAAGCAGCGGTATCGAGGCGTGGGAAGTAGCTGACGTTCTCCGCGGTACCGTTGTCCCATGTGAGACCGGTCACGAAGCTGGGGTCGCCCATAAGCACGACAGCGGCGACTGAAAAGGATATTGTTAGGATAGGATAGATATCTTATAGTAGGCTCAGGATTCTGGGACTTACCGGTATCCGTCATGCTGGTGCCATAGGCCTCCGTTTCCGGGAAGCCAGACTCGGAGGTGCCGCAGAGGAAATCTGCGGTGACTTGTGCGCCCTAAATTGTAGAAAAACGGATGATATGAATATGGAATCCAGGCAAACAAGACAATGGAAAAGTAACAGCCTCATGCGTTTCTCCTCCTCTTCTTCATCATCATCATCTTTGTCTTGGGTAAAGTAGTAAGATTTGTCTATACCTGAGAGTATCCCATCAAGACGATCTTGGAGTCGGGACAAGACTCCTGGTAGTCCAGCACCATCTCCGTGAGGTTTCCGACGCCGTACCCCTCGGACTCGACGTAGGGGCTGAAGTCGGCCGGGTAGGGCACCCCGGCGATGTCGGACCCGGAGCACTTGGCCGCCACCTCCTCGGCCACGAGGTTCATGACGCTGACGCCGTTGGGCGCGCCGCTCTCGCGGGCGACGATGATGTGGGCCCCGGACGTGGTGCAGTTCGATGCCGCCGCCGACACATGGCCGCAGTTAAAGAGCGTCAGGGCCAGGGAGGCGGTGATGGAGGCGGCTACGGAGGAACTGAGGCGCGTCATTGTGGTCGAGAAGGCAAATTAAATGCTTAAGAAGATACTGCACTATTTATTTGATATTGGGCGCTGACTGCCAAAATGCAGACCACACCGTCCATGTCCAACAAGAACCCGTTACCTCCAAGTGGGCGAGTTTATGTATTTAGATGATTGTTTCCCTGTAGAGAACTGCTCTGCCGATGATAATTACTCTGAAATTGTTGATCGCGCCGGATACGGCAGGTATCAACACAACACTTGACGTTACGCCTTCGGGTGCCGAACAGGGGCGGGCTCACCTGGGCCACCCTCTCTCAAATCGCCAGCGTCTGCGTGGTGGGAAAACTTGGTTCACATCGTGGGGAGATCAAGAACACATTCCATTTCAAGGTACTTAAGCCGTCGTACTGTGTATGTGGTTATGAATGTTGGGGGTTACATGTGCCACACTCTTCAACTGGTCCTTTTAAAATCGCCCCCATCGCTGGAGTTGCGAATCAAGATGTGCACCGGAAGACCCAAATTCCGTTGAAGGCTGCCGCTATTGAATGCAAAGATGAGCGAGCTACGAAGACATATATGCATGGCCGCTCTTCCGTTCGACCTATAGAAACTTGTGGACGTGTAAAAGACCGGCTTCAGTGTTGATAGCAGGCCTCGTCAGCTGCATGAAAACGCCCGAGGCGAACGATGAATGAAACTAATGTGGATCGATAACGGTGACCTGTGGACTAGAGGTGACGCTGTCAATCCAGGAGAGGTGAATAAAAATACATTAACTAGAACCATGGCTTGGAAGTAGAGAGTAGGGAGTCCATATGTAGCGTCAGGTGCTGCCACTACAAGATGGCACATATACGATATACTCGCTCCTGAGGCACTGAGGCAACTGCTTCGTTTCTATTTGAAGATTGCTCCAGATGACCAACTAGTGAAACAGGCGAAGCCGCTCTGTCGTTGATTCTACGTGCTAGATGTAATCAAACACTTTGCTCTTGAGGAAGCACAACCAGTGTATATTCACTGCGTTATTTTACTATATCCAGGATGATTGGGTAGAAAGTGAGGTATATTCATGGAGACTAGTGAGAAGAAGCGTCCAGTATGCCGGATGGAAAGCCTGGCTCTGTCCAAGCGGAACATCTCATCCCAAGCGTGGTTGTGTTTGCGTGGACGGATGCTGATGTGACACAGGCTGACGTTACAGTCCTCTCTACGACGGCTGAGTATGTAGTTGGGAGCTAAACTAAATCAGGTACCTAGGATGCAAAAGATCCCGGGCATGGGTGGCATGGTATCTTCATAAGATGTAGGGAAGGGGTTAGTGAGGATGGGTGATATCGACACCTTCACTGTTAACAAATCCTCCAAGTCGATGAGTAGTTGACATCTAACAGTGGTCAGGGTGTACGTGGCCTCTTGATAAGAGTAATATTAGCATTGAGGACATTGGGCGAGTTCACTACGGATGTCGAGGCAAGGAGGCTTGTGGAAAGGTAAAGGCAAGAAGGAATAGGCAAAGCACAGTCAGTGGGACAGCAGACAAGGTAATTACAACAACAGCATGTCCAAGTCGATAGACTCGGTGATATATTGAGCTTTAGCCTTTCTATCGTCTATGTCCGCCCGTCCTTCTTTGGAAACGCCGGCCATAACATGCGGTCCTGCAAATGCTCTCTCTTTTCAAAAGCGCTCCGCTCCAACTCGGCTCGAAAATATCATGGGGAGATGATGCTCCTCATCGTTTGCCTTTCTTGCTCAATCCGTCCGGTACATGTCTTCATGTCGGTTTATGTGTTTGGTTGGTTGTATGTTTTATTGTTGTTGGTTGTGTGGTGATGGTGGTGTGGTTGCATTTAGTTGCCTGTTCGGATACCCCAAAATCTATTCAATACGTGCTCGCTTCGCAAGGGGGGAGGAAGGGTACGACGCGTCTCCGCCGCCGCTGCTGCTCAGGGGCCTCGACTTACCACCGGCTTTTCCGAAGTACTCCAGGCTGCCCTTGGGGTCAGCCTTCATGGTCTCGCCGCCCGACTGCCAGCCGGCGGGGCAGACCTCGCCGTGCTCATCGGTGAACTGGAAGGCCTCGACCAGGCGGAGGGTCTCGTCGACGTTGCGGCCGACGGGCAGGTCGTTGACGGTGATCTGGCGGAGGATTCCCTTGGGGTCGATGATGAAGAGGCCACGCAGGGCGATACCCTCCTCCTCGATCAGGACGCCGTAGTCGCGGGCGATCTTGAAGTTCTTGTCGGCCACCATGGGCAGCTTCAGGTCCTCACCGAGACCACCCTGCTTGCGGGGGCGTTCGCGCCAGGCCAGGTGGGTGAAGTGGCTGTCGGTGGAGACAGAGAGGACGGTGGTGTTGAGCTTCTCGAACTTGGGGAGGGCATCGTTGTAGGCGAGGATCTCGGTGGGGCAGACGAAGGTGAAGTCCATGGGGTAGAACAGGAGAACGACCCTGTGGTGGGTAGATAGGTGAGCGGCCAGTTCATTCATTCATTGATTTACTCATTCAATTATGCGTCGTCGTCACCGGCAGGCGAGGGGTTTAGTTGAGCTCGACTTTCAAAGCTCGGCTCAATTTGAATTGTACATGATGAAAGGGAAGAAAAACCATGGAGAGTGATAACAAGGCATAATAGCATGTTTGAGGGAGGTTTTTGGAAAACTTACCACTGGCCCTGGAAGTCAGAGAGGGAGACCTCCTTGAACTCACCGTGCTCAAGGACGGTGGTGGCCGTGAAGGTAGGGGCGGGCTTCTGAACAAAGGCCTTGGTAGTCATTTTGGCTGATTTCTGGTGGATGGTTGTGATGAAAAGGTTGATTGGTTTAGATTGAGGTTCAGTGAGGAGAATAGATTGATGGAATAGATAGAAATAGAGAACAGGAACAAGAAACTTGGGATTTGCTGGTTCAAGTTAAAACGAGCCGGGGGAGCTTTTGAAAGAGGAGGGGTGAAAAACGTTGGCCAGTGCCCGGCCGATTAGATAACGCGTCTACCAGGTCTACAAGCTTCGAAGAATCGCAAAGAAATGGGAAATTCCACCCGTTTGGATCCACCTCTTTCTCACCTTGGCAAAAAAACAGGGCCGCCCGTGAAAAGCCGATCTCGCAATTGCTGTGGTTGTGTGTGTGCTGTGCCTTGTGCTGGGAGAAATGGCCCCAGTTTTGATAAAAGACGAAGCCTTCATTCGCGCCTTGTCAAGCCGCGTCGATTGGATCTTGCCGTAAAATATGGAGACCCGGCCAGCCTCGAATTCTATCACTAACAAGTCTACACCTTTTGTTCCACTGTATATTGTTACCAAGATAACACTTATCCGCATCTCGCCGGATGCCCCCCCTCATCCAGATGTCTTCATGCCGTAAGCGGTACCTGTAGACCACACTAAAGTAGCTTCCGAGTGTCGATGCTTTCCCACGGCATCCACATTCCGAATCCACTATCTGACAAATGCGCCCTTGGACCCCTTCGATGACGGCCATAAATGATGATGATGGGCTACACGTTCTCATCTCATTGTCAAGTGAACGATCAAGGAAATGCCAAACGGGCAATTCCAAATCACCGACACCAACTTCGCTGCCCACCCCGGATAACGCTCGGACAATGGGTGGATATTTTCTCTTAGACTTCCCGAGTGGCGTGATCCTTGTTATGCATCTACTACTGTGAAGGAATTATGCAGCACTTTCGTGTGTGTACCAAGAACTTCGAATTCACTTGACCTGCCCCTTCAAGTCGTTGCTGCAGTTTCTGTATGACTCTCATCCCCCTTCCATTCCATTCGTCCGTCCATCAAGGTCCTCAGATCAACATTTTCATTATAAGGTTGCGAGGCTACGCGTCTTTGCCTATTAAGGACTGCCATGCGATACCGGCGGGCTTATAAATCGGCAGTCAATGATGAGCATCTCACTATGTAGACTACATATGCTCTTAGTTCACGATCCTACACGTCACCCGGACTGTTCTCACAAGAGTCAACAATCCGAGTGTGCCTGGAAACCAAATGTCTTATTGCCTGGGTTGTTGAATTGTTGAGTCATAGACCGATCCTGTTGATAGCCCAGTATCTTCCCTCTCGATATCTTGAAGAACATTGCGAGTTTTCTCCGCCGTTATCAAAAACCCCGACGCCTACTTACTTACACAACTCAACGCACTAATATACACATGTAGTGGTCCCAAGGCTGAGGCTCTCCAACCCAACGGTCTACCCCACCCTGACGTCGTTTCCGTTGCCTCGTGTAAGTGGAGGGGGGAGCCTTGTCAAACCCCCAAATTCTCCCCCGGCCCTGTGCTCCATAGGTACGAGTCTGGCTTATGCACGGTACCGCCTGCCACGTGGGAGCTGTCATACCCCAAATAGATCGATTGGTGTTGCAGGGGGAAAACACAGGCTGTGTGTTCGGAGATAACCAAGCATGTGAAGAAGAATTTGGGGAATCTGCGTTGATGAGAATGTACCTAGGTATACTGGTGTACCTACCTGCCCAGGTGCCTGGTGGAACCACTCGCAAGGGCAGTGGCGAGATCGACTTTCGTCCATGGCCTTTGCTGCCAGAGCGTAGAAAACCCAGTAGCCATTCTTTGAAGTGACAAGGAAGAGGAGGAAAAACAGTCTTCTCATTGCCTGTCGAGGTCTTCATATTCCTAGCTTGCGTATGAAGGTGGGCCCGGTTTCGTTCAACACGGTCAGTGGATAAAGTCGGACACAGGGCGAGGGACCACTCCGAGTGCTTCTGACCTACTTTGCCATGGACAAGTTATTCGATTGACTGGGATACAATGCTGAAATATCCTGCACGGAGTACACGACAAGTACTGGCTCAGGCCACTTGAATGGGTCATCTTATTGAAAGGACTAGAACTCTTACTACCTAGTCCGGTACTAATGCCCATGCTCTATTTCCAGACACACGATTACGCTGTATAATGTCCGTATACCAGTACTCCAAACAACTCCAAGACTGATCTGATCCATTGCGCCTCTACCATCATGCCTCGTCACGTGAAATCGCTTCAAGGACCACCGCGCTCTGGCGCCCTGCCATATTATGAACCAGCTCCATCTTAGAAGGTCATGAACGGCACCTCATGTACGGGTTGAAAAACAATGTGGTATTCCCGGTGCATCGGAAAAGTAAATTATAAGAATGAAGAGAAAAGATCGAATAGTCCCAAAAGTGGTGTCCAAGCCACGGCAAGGCGAAGAGAAAGGTTACTTTGGTAGCCTTGACCTTGGACATCCCCACTCGACTTGCCCCGGCCCACGCAACCTATCCGGGCCAAAGACCCGGCAGCAGTCCCGCAGACACATGTGTGGCGTCTGCGACTAGCACACCTCCAACTGGGTGTTATTTGACTGCGTGCGTCGCCGCTTAGGCGTCCGCGGCGACAAGGGTGGGGAAGCAACCGCGAGGCCCAGCCCGCTACTACCAGAAGTCGGAGGCTCTGCAACATCATCGTCAATCTCCAAGCTCTTGCTGAAGGTCTCGTACACGCCATCCCTCTTTCGCTTGAAGTTACCCAGGCGGAACTCGCGCTCTTGCTCCGTCTCCCACGTCTCGATATTCCCATCTGAGACATCTGAACATGCCAGCTCACCAGCAATCTCTGGGCCGAGGGCCTTGGCGAGCCTCTCCTTCAGTCCGAGAACTGGCCATATCTGCACCTTGGTCACCTCGATGTCTAAGCCACCCCCGAGAGGATCATCTGCGTGAGGTGCCTTTGAGGGGCGAGCGAAGCGCTCGAGAAACGTCGCTGTGACCACTGCGCTGTGGATGACGAACTCTGCCGTAGTGCTGTTCTGTGTAATGATCTTCACTGGAACATCTCTGAACTCGGGCTGCTGTGAATAAGTCTCGGGACCGGCCTGAGACCCCTGCGACGACCTTTGCGAGAATGATCTCGAAGCCGACCTCGAGCTGGGCGGATAGCAGTGCCACTGCGCGATGGCGATCATGATGGCGACCAGGTAGGGATCGTGATCGACGTCATGGGGGATTAGTCGTTTGGACCGCAACTTCTGAAGATTCGCAACCGGAGTGTTTCGGTGATCACCATTGATAGGCCCTGGCAGAACGCGATACAAAGTACGGCGCATAAGGTGTAGACTGTCCCTGTTGACAAATGCTAGAGTTGGTTGAGCAGATGCCGACTGAGAGCTGCTGCGGCTCCCTTCAGTGGCCTGGCTTTCACCCGCCCCACAGCTGCTGCTAGGTGTCCACCCGTATGAACTCGCGATTTTGGTCGAGGCACTGTCAAAGGAACGACTGCCATAATCATACTGCTTCCATAAGACTGGCACACGCACGGCGCGCCTAAGAATGCGGTCACCGAAGCGGAGTTCGAGATCCATGCCAGTCCTAGCCTTGGACAGGGTGGCTGGAAAGAGGGTTGACATGACGTTCTTCATAGACGTGCAGCTGAGCGGACTTGGATCGCTTGGAGAGAGTATGGTGGTGAGGTCTTTGCTCAGCTCCGTCGCGATGCGCGTCGGGCGAGATGGATACTTGGAGGACATGGAGTTAAAGTCAGGAACTGGCTTGCGTATCGCGTCGCGATGTGTCCATTGGACTCCAAGGGCCTTTGGGTGCTGATCAGTCCAGCAGATGGGGATAATAAAGAGTGACTCCCCCTGGTACTCGTGCATGATGTCGTAGAGTGATCCAGGTTCAGGACGGGTGATACGATTTATAATGCGCCTTCTTTTCCTGGGTCTCTCGTTCTCAGGAGGCGAGTATGGTGTCGCTGGGGCAGCGAGAAGCGGCGCGTCTGTGGAGCCATCGTTTTCTGTAGGTTCAGGGCCGGCGCCGGCACTTTGCGAGGAGGGTGGTGTTTTGAGTGCGATGGCCGCCGTCTTCTGTGGCGGCGAGCTGGCCATGTTGTCGAGGAAGCTGAGTAGCTGGCCAAGGAGAGGACTTTAGAGCGACGTGTTAGTGACATGTAAGTGTTGATGTGTATGTGAATGCACGATAGGGTTATCTCGTACGCAATAGTGGGTCGGCCTTGAACCATAACAAAAACAAAGACGGAAACGGAAACGGAAACGACTGGCGCGAGGCGCGACAAGCAAGAAAGTAGGAACACTGGACAGATTCACGTACCCTAATAATTTCATCGAGATGTCTCGGTTAACAGACGGCTGGAATGAAATGAGGATCAATCCACGGAGAGTTTCTTTGTAACCAGTCGTGCCCAGTAAGTGACACCGTGGATGACCCCCTGCAGCCTGCAGGACGAACAAGGTTCCTTAAGAGGTTCTAAGAATGTAGTGCGAATCTGCTTGCAACGTTCTGACGCGACCAACGCGCCCTTTTGAAAGGGAAACGCGTAGGTAAAGATGCCGTTGAGATGGGAGATGGGAGATGCAGATGGTGTGAAACAGGTCACGTAAGAGAAGTAGGCGACAAAAGTAGGCGACCTTGGTCGCGTTGCTTTAAATGGGGGAATTGGATGGTAAAATGGGAGACCTCCTTTGGGGGAGGGGGCGCCCAAGACTTTGGGAAACAATGAGATGGGTGACACGCTGACACTTCTTGACACGCCGACACGGAGACACGTACCAATGAAATGCACCTATTATGCGAGTTGCCACCCCGCTTTCTCTGCATTCGCGATGGACAAGCCGACATCAGGATTCACGACACTGACGCTAACTCACATGACTGTAGCCACTAGCAGGCTCTTGCAGGCTATTGCAGGCAGCTTGCAGGCACCAGTACTGGTACCAGGACTAGCACCAGCCTCCTTAAACGCCCAGTCAGCCCAGTGATCCCCAGTGGTCCCCCTTTGGCCGAGCATAACCGGTCCACTCCCAGGACTCCTTGACTCTGTTCCGCCACAGCTGACTCAGCCCTGCTTTCCTGGGCCAGGCTGGCAGTCTGACTTGCCAACCCAGCCACGCCAATCCAAAAGAGGGATAGCGCCATTTTGAGGGACTCAGGAGAGAGACGTCAGTCGTCAACTGCTCGCCGTATGTCTGCCGTGTCGTTCTCAGGGGGAAGCTGAGCCCATCGAATCAAGAGCCCCTCCAAAGAGCTCCCAGCATAGCAACCTCACCACACCCATAACCATAACTTCCGGATTAAACCATTACAAGAACCCATATTACTACTACACCTCGCCCGGCGGCGCATAAGTCACAATGCCTGTAAGATTATTACCACTAATCTCATAGATCCAAACCCATCCCATGCATATGCTGCTGCTCTGTCCTGCTATACGAGAGAGACACCGCTCAGCAACACACGAAACACACCCATCCATACATGAACCTCTGGCTAACCAAACCAATCTTTTCCCCCACCACCAACAGGCCTACAACTCCGTCTTCAACGCCGACCCCAACACCCCCAGACTCGTCGGCAACTTCCCCCTCCTGCCGCTGCGCACCAAGACCAGGGGGCCCGCCTACACCCTCCCCTTCCCCAACCCGCCCCTCCCCGCCCACGAGTCCCCCGACGCCGAGTCCGAGTCGTACGACATCCTCGACGAGGTCCTCGCCCTCTTCCGCGCCAACACCTTCTTCCGCAACTTCGAGATCCAGGGCCCCGCCGACAGGCTGCTCGTCTACGGCATCTGGTTCGTCAGCGACTGCCTCACCAAGATCAAGCCCACCGCCGACGTGCGGCAGGCCACCAAGGATGTCACCAACCTGGCGCTCGACCTGAACTTTGCCATCCCTGGCGACCCGGGCTGGCCGTTGAACCAGGTGCGTCACGACAAAGTTTGATGGGGGATTAATCTGTAGTAAGGCTGGAGGATATCAGGACTGACATGAGAGGAAACCAAATAGATGTACGAGCCCCCACGCGACAGACAGGACTCGGAGCAGCTACGACAGTACATGTCCCAGGTGCGGCAGGAGCTGGCGACGAGATTACTGGCCCGGGTGTACGCCGACCAGGAGGACAAGCCGAGCAAGTGGTGGCTGAGCTTTACGAAGAGGAAGTTCATGGGCAAGCAGCTGTGAGCGGTTAGTTTGGTGGGAGGAACGAAACGCCGAGCATTACCTACCATGGGTGGGTGTCAAAGAGCATAGCCATGCTTCGAGGAAAACCTGCAGATAGATGAGCAAAGGAACTCGGCGGCTGCTTTTCTCGAATTCTGAGAGCAGAGAAAGGAGCCTGGTCCACTACGGCCATAAATCATGGACAAGTCATCAGCAACAATAAATCAGGCCAAAAAAGAAACCTAATCCTTCAGTCTGGACCATGCGCAAGTACCGTACAACTGCTTAGTACTCAAGAAGTATGGATGGGGTATCATTCATTCCATGTACCTATGCTCTTTTTCCTAAACCGTTTCCAATGGTGCTGTCTAACAACAAGTCCAAGCCACTACCACCACCATGGCCATTCAAGAAAAGAGCCTAAGCAGAACTCTCAACAGGCGTCCCAGCCGTCGTAGGCGTCCCCTCGGCCGTGCTAGTAGTCCCGGCGGGCTTGACCTTCTTATGGAACTTGCCCCTCGCCGCGATCCTGCCCTCGGCGGGCCTCGCCCTCCAGGCCGTAAACACATAACCCTCCGCCCCGCCCTTGGCCGTCATGACGGGGTGCGTCCGGCCGGGCAGCACCTGCCACTTCCTCGCGCGGCTCGTGTGGATCTGCACGCCGAGCAGCAGCGTCGGGTTGAGCGGGAAGTCCTCGGTGCCCTCCCACCGCTCCAGCTCCTCGGCCGTCTTGCCGACCACCTCCGGGGGAGGCGTCAGGCCGACGAAGGCCGCACGCCGCGCGACACTGAAGCAGTCTGCCAGCGCCGCCAGGGGTTCTACGTGTGGGCTGTAGATGGCCACGGCGGCACCGCCCTCGAGGAGCGGGAGGAGTGGTCGCAGCACGGAGATGGGGTCCATGGTGCTTGCTACAACCAGCCCGCTGAAGCTGCCGGCCTGCGCGTTGTCGACAATGTACCGTGTCCGTGCCCACCTCCTTCGCTTGCGGTGGTAGTTGCCGCGGCGGTTGGGCTTCCAGGATGCCACCTCGTCGGCGCTCTTCACGGGCGGTTCGGTGGAGTAGACGGAGTCGAAGTCGGGCTCGAGCAGCTGCAGCCAGCTGAGCGGGAGGAGGTGGTCGCGTATCGGGTGGGGAGGGTGATTTATGTTGTTGCTGTCGTAACCCCAGTAGTTCAGAGCGGTCAGGTTGGGCTGTCCGTTGGTGTGTACGAGGGTCATGGTGTTGGTAGTCGCATAGGGAATGTGGAAGTCGGATTTCCGAGGTGGGTGAGGGCGTTTCTTGAGCGGTTGAGGTCCGTCGGTGGATTCCGGGCGGGCAGCATCATCTTTCGGATTACCGTTATGATCTCTCTTGACCGAGGGTATCAGGTCTGGCTGAGCCGCGTCTGTTGTGTCGGCCATGACGGTGTCTTTGGCCTCAGAACCCGTTGTTTTGGGGGCTGGTTTCGTCGTACCATCTTTGGGTTGTTGTTGTGAGCCGTTGGCAGCAGCAGCATCCTCCTCCACGTTCCGGGGATATAGCACTCCCATCCTCTCCGCCAATGCGGCAACCAAGAAGCCTCCCGTGTCATCCACGACCAAATACCTCGTGCCCTCAGGCTGTCTTGGCTTTATCACCTCTTCTATCTCTTCCTGCTCCGTCTTGGTTGTCTGTGGCGCGTCGCCAAGCTCAGCGTGATCCCCTTCACTATAGTGAACATTGCCCCAGCAGCCCAGCAGACCAACCATCTCCTCCCTCATTTCCATAATCTTGTTGGCGTCCCTCTCGTGTATGGCGTAATTTCCAAAGTTGCTGACATCCACGGGCAAGACAGTAAACCTGCGCAGGAACTTCTTCTCCTTGAGCAGCTTGTACTTGGCCATACTGAAGGTCGTCTTCTGGTCCATGCCCGTATGCGACAGCATCAGCTTCGCGATCAGGTCCTTGCCTGCGTCGGTGCCGTTCTGTTTCAGGGCCTCAATCTCCTGAGCTGTCAAGGTTTGCCGGGCGTTGTCGTCGATGGTTTCCCGGTTGGAACGGACCACGACGGCACCAGTCTCGTTGTCGACCAGGCTGTACTCGACTCCATCGGTCGCGGATATTATAGCGTCCTCTGGGGCGGCGTTGTCCTGTGCTGACGGAGAGGCTTCTGCTGCTGCTTCTTCCGCAATGACGTCGGCGTGCAATTCGGAGGCAGGGACGACGCGCAGACGGTGGAAGGTCTCGCCTGTGGGAGCCTTGTCTTGGAGTTCGTAGGTAATATTGTAGGGGCGGTGGATTATAAGGTTGGTTGGGAAGGTGCCATATCTGCCCAAGGAAATGGTCCTGTTGTTTACCGTGCATGGTCAGCATTCTGAGGGTGAGGGTTTGGGTTTCCAAGGAGCAGATGGATGTTCGTACGTATTTGGGGTGATCTGGAGCAGCCGGGTGCTTCCATTGGGGAGGCGCAATGCAACCCAGGCATCGGGCTGAATCAGAGAGTGTGCCTCCATACTTAGGTACCTTCTCAATACCTCAAGTGTTGTGGGTAAAGAAGAACCTTGAAACCTTAGAAGAAGGTCATGAAGATTCTCGGCCGAGGATGAAGAAAAATTTGGAGGCGTGGTGGGGTGCCACTGAAAGCGAAAGCTTAGGCTCGGTTGCTTCCGAGACTCCCTGTCTGGGTTCTGTTCCCCCACACTGGCTGCAGGTCAACGGTTCAGGCCTGAGTTGCCCAAGAGTGGCGATCACATGCAGTGGACCCGCTGACGCTGTGGGGGAAAGACCCACAGCGGATTCACATCATCAAATGTGGTGCAGTGATATCGATGTATGTATGGCAGCATGGACAAGATCATTTGATGTTGCAACATACTTACGTACTAAGTATTCAGGTAACCTGTCAACGTTTTGATCATTGGCGGAATATGTATCGGCATATTCTCAAAGTATCATTGGGAGCGTCGCAGATACACAATCCCAGCTATTCCGCTACCTACGAGGTAAGTCATCATCCAAGCACCCAGATACAGTATGTACTAAGTAAACATCCGGGCAGGCATATCATCCTACCAGCTTACTTTTTAGCACCCTGCACATGTCTCGCAACGTATTGAGACAACAGACCCTTCTAGAAGACTGAAACAGGAGAAGATTCTGGAAAACATCCCAAGAGAGGATTCCAGAAAAATGATGTTAGGATGGACCTTGTCTTGACGGCAGCTACTCGGCGATGATGTATGCCTACTCAATGTAAGTAGTATAAAAGTAGTATGTCTACATACCTTCCCCCCTCAGGTACACAAAGTATAAGTCCCCAACGGACCCATCCTACCAATTCAATCAATCTAGAAGTCCACTCGTACATGTGCCTCCATCATGTCTGAGCCACAAGTCCTACACGGAGGCTGCCTCTGCGGCAAAGTCCGCTACACCATCACCGCCACCTCCCCTAGTGAAACGACTGCCTCTCTCTGCAATGTCATCTGCCACTGTAACAACTGCAAGAAGGCAACTGGGGCACACATGGCCAACACGAGCATGTTCATACGAGAACAATTTGCTCTGACCTCGGGAACCCCAGGGGTTTACGAGGACGCCAACCAGGATTCAGGAAATGTCTTGACGAGACGGTTCTGTAAGGATTGCGGTAGCCCTCTATACATCACGACGAGTGCGGTACAATCGATCATTGCCGTGTCTAGCGGGACTCTGGACAATGCGTCGAGGTGGTGGAAACCAAATACAGGCAAGTCAAACACACACACCGTGGCTGCACTAGCGAAGACACTGCATTGGCTAACAAATGATATTGCAGAACTATACATTGATTCCAAGTCACACTGGCTTCCGGAATTTCCCGTATCCAAGAAGGAGGGCATTGTTGAACGTCACCCAAGAGGCCCTACGAACCAACAGAATTTTGTTTAACCCTCCCGAGGTCTCCCCTCCCCGAACAAAGTCAGCTGGGTTTCCCAAACATACCAATGTTTGGTCACATGAGAGGTTAATGTTTGGGAAGAGAATATCGAGATTGTTGCAGGGCGGACATTATGAAATGAAAGTGTTGTCGAGCTCAGAATGCACAAGTACTCATTAATATTCAATTTGTTTCGGTTAGAATGAAGCGAGGCCAGCACCGCAGCAGACGTTGATGATTTCTGAAGCGTGTTAACACATGTCGGTAATCTCACGATACCACTATAAAGTACTGGCGTCTACGAATGAATGGCTGAGAATATGTGAAAGTACAGCCCATACTATATGGACCTTAATCCAAGCCCACAGATAAACCAATGCTCGGGCGCCGAGGCTGGTATCAACCATCACGGGTCGTTGTGTGCGGGTGATGAATCTGGCAGTGGCCTCCGAATGTCATGGACTCATCAATCATCGTCTTCGAGAATCTCAAAATCAACATCATCAGATTGGGCCAGAAAACCTGAAATGACCTCCTTGATCACCTTTACTACTCCAAAGCCCACGAGTTAGCTCGACCACACACCTCTGTCTCGCGATCAAGAAGGTTCATGCTCTTACCTCATCCCCGAAAAGATCATCATCGTAATCAAAAGTCCCTACTCTGATGCTGCTCCTGGCCTGGAAACGTGACCCTGTACCGGTCGCCTTCTCCTTGCCCTTTGGCGACTTCTTGGCCTGTCCCTCCGCCTCGACCCGCTCCAGATACTTCTGCAGGCTCTCGTTCGAGGCCTTGATCTTCGCAGCCGTCAAACTCTCCCCGGTGACCCGGTAAGCAAACTCCCGGATGATCTCCTCAATGCTGTATTGTTTGCTCGTGTCATGGCATGTGTGCCCTGGACTGTTGAAGTGGTCCAGGGCGTTGGTGCCCTCCAGGGGCGGCTTGACGAACACCCCCGGGTGGCCGAGGGGAGGGTGCCTCTCTACGTTGCAACGGATGACATAGTAACCGGGACCACATCTCTTGTCCTTGAAGATGTACTCGACTGCCTCGACATCCCACAGATCGATGGTCCTCTGCGCTCCATTGGCCTTCCTGGCCTTCTTGTTCGGCATTTCAGATGCCTGCGCGGACTCGGACCCCGACGCGAGCGGCCGTTTCCCATTTTGTTGCAATGTGAGAGGGCCATGATCCGGACTGGCGGGCGGTGGTGAGACTGGTACGTCGAAGATGGACGATGGTCCAGGGTCGCCCGAGCCACTTGCCTCTGTTTTGCCCCTTGTAGCTGGATTCAAGGGCTCAGTTATCAACATTGTGAACATTGATGGACGAGGCGGAGGGCCCATCGAAGTCGTTGGACCAGCTCGGCTCGAAGAACTCGGCTCTGGTGCCATGGTGACTGAGCGGGCATCAGAGTCATCGAGGGCCATCGCCTCCTCGTCCGTAGAGCAGCCGGGGTACTGGTTGACAGTAGGGCCGATCTGTAAAAGAATGTCAAGGGCGCCCGGGAACACGTCGTCCAAGAAATCGCGAAAGACTCGCTCCGCCGTCTCGTCCCTTTCGTATTTGGCCAAGGCCTTGACCGCCTCGTCCTGTGCTTGTATGAACCCTTTCATACCTTCTTTGATCATATCCCAATGCTTGCCCAACTCGCGACGAAGAATCGGGTTCCATGTCCTCTTCACTTGCTCAATATCTCTCGATTCGCGGTACTCGCTCGGGAGCATTCGAGAGATGGCCTCGTCCGTAGTCGCCATGCTGAGTGCCATAGAGCTGGCTGCAGACTCGCACAAGACAGTCCCAATCCTTACTTAGTATTCAGCTGGGGAGTAACAGGCGAGTTGACGTAAATAGTGGCAGCACCCAAGGGGGGGGGGCCGGCTTGAAGCCTTGCAAATTATCCTGTGTCTAGGAGATACACGTTCAGACGATGGGAAGACCTTGCAAGTAGCGGACCAGTAGGTAGATGTATCACAAATGATGAATGGTGAATGGTGAATAATGGTTCATGAAGACAAGGCTGATTATCACCTGCATCTAAGCATCGGTTGGTGGCGAATAGTTATATAAGTAATAAATGCATGCCGGACCGACCCGGGAAGACATTTCTAAAAACGAACATCTGCATCCATGGATGCCTACTTGCATATCGGAGGCAGTGCTTGTCGTGATCCATGGATGTAGGTGTTGAGCATGAGATTGAGGTGCATAGGCGCCGCCACTTTCCAAGGTTAATAGCGTCCTCAAGCGTCCTCCAAAGCAAATCGGTTTGCAGCGTTGTGGCACAGTTAATACCCATATCAAACGTTTCCCCCGGGTCTCCTTGACCATAGCCACCAACAGTCGAAAAAGTGCCTCACGAGATAAGAGTTATCGGATGTTTTGTCCAGTTAAAACCCTCCAAATTTGAGAGGCAACCAGGACAATCCAAGTTGCCTTGATCCCCCTGCAGCAGAATTGCGGAGTTACTCGTCGAATGCGGAAAGGCAAAGCCACCCAACAGACAATCAACTTGATGGAAATCAATTGGTGGGGCCTCCAAGCATGCAGACGTGTACTCGAAATGATACACATTACTATGTTTAGAGGCTTTGACGTCAGGTATAGCCTGCAGGCAGTAGTGACCTGGCAGTTTCAAGTCTTTTCAGCTCGTTTGAAAACAAGGGGCTTTCTCTGTATGATAGTCTAGAGGTTTTCTCATCAGCGGGGAAACTAATACCCGCCCTGCAAAGAGGTTATCGCCTAGAGACCCCACTGTGTAACACATCTTCAAAATTATGGTGCGGCAATCCCAGAGATTTATCAAATACTGTATCATGTTTCTTGAATTGGGGTGCTGTAAAATGCACATCCCGCATTCTTGAACGTTAAATTGCGCCCGTTCACGTCCATGCCGCCTCCTGTCCATCTTGGTTCTTGAAGTCTCCTGCGCATCGACGGTATGACAGCCAGAGCGAACCTATACATAGCTGATTTTATGGAAGTTATAGCCATTGCTTGCCTGAACCTTCGTACAGTGGTCTACTTCATAACTCATCATTGACATTGCTCAACTCGGCACACCGGTGAAGCACTCTACATGCTACATGGCACTATCATCATCATCATGTGGCTTACTAGATCCGAGGCTATTGGCTTCGATATGCAGAGTCAGCTCAGAAGGAGCCAATACCTTCAGACGATACATCCAATGTGGTGGGAAGATCTCAGCGCCCGTAAGATGCATGAGCCTTCGTTATCAGATCAGTCATAGCCAATGTATTGAGACTTTGTAGACATATGTATATAGATCTTCCCCGCCAGTTTTGCGGCCTGTCTGACAGATTGCATCTAAGGTTGCTCAACTGTCTTCGAAATCCTCCCTCCCTGCTTCATATGCAACATTCTCGATTGGTCATTTATCGACCATTAACATTCACAACCCATCAATGAATTTCGGAAGTCGAAAATGGATATATCAACAGCAGTCGCAACATGGATCGGCTCGCTTGCAACTGCGATAGGTCTTGCATCTCTCATTTCCCAGGCCGCTGACATTCGTCAGAGTTTTGACCGTTATTATGGTCTCCGCGGTGCACGGTTTCTGGGTCCTTGGGCAGCAAAACAGGCTTCCCATCCCTGGTATCAACTACACATGGCGGACCCAACTGGACCTGTTCTCTCTGCAGATGTCGTAACGGGATTTTGCCGGTACAATTTCCTGTACCTCAGCAGGATGCCTGCTTCAGAATTCGGAAGAGCTTCCTGGACCAAGCTTCTGTCCATCTTTCATCCAGCACCGTCAAGCCCAGCCTTACTCGGCTCCGATGCATCATTTTTCAAATCGCCTCATCTGTTGGACGGGTCCCATCATACCCAACACAAGGAATGGATGCACCTGGACTCCCAGCCACTGGTACAACTCGAGAAAACGGCATGCCTGATGATCTCTCGCACCACTTTGATCATCATGTTAGTGCTGTCCAATGCGTTCGAAATCTCCAAGCATTCAGGGGATGCGGGTTACAGAGCTTCATTCGCGAGTTACGTCGGCCTTTGGACAATCGAATGGCCGATCGGCAAACCAGCAGTTGCGAGACTATCCATACATGATCTCCCCTCACGACCTGGTTCTGAAAAGTATCCTCAGGTTTTCCCCCAGCGTGTGGACAAGTGTATCGATATGCTCGCTGGGGTCATCATTGATAGTGCCTGTGACATCCGTGTTGCATTCCCTGGTCGAAAGGCGCCAGGCACATATATCCTGGAACTTCAGAAAAAGGGTTTCCCAGGAGCACACGGGAGCCGACACTTCTATAACATGGTGGGGGGCAAGGTGTTTGAATTCGATTACCTGTTCCCTCGCCGAATCATCGAGACGTCACAACTACAGCCAGCACATAAGTCCACCGACGGCGGAGATGTGGTATATGCCTCTCGTTCCGATAAACAGCAGGTTCGGTTGACTGTCCCCAGCCGCGTAACAAATGAACCTGCTACTGTTGTCTTGGAACACGAAGTGTTGGAGTTGCTTCCACAACTGCTTGACCGCGTACCGTGGACACACCTTTCTTGGTCTATGCATCGAGGCATGCGGGACATCCTATTGGCATTCGGGAAAAACACAATGAATATGTATCGCCCACTACTCGCGACCAAGTTAAGGCAGGCTGTCAGAGAACTCTTATCGAATCCTAAGGATACGAAAGGCTGGGATCCAGACTTCGTCCGCGATAGCATGCCAGATATGGTCTACACTACAGTTACATCAGGGTCAGGCGAAAGCGGCGATCTTATCCGTGTCATAACAGATGCAGCGTTGCTTTTGTATGACGGGAATGATGATGGGCTCGACCGAACATCGTTCTGGACGACGACTATGCAGAGCAAGCATATTGAGGAAAATCCACCGCCTGAGATCCACATGTCATCGGACACCATTGTGGCTTTGACCAAATTCGTCGTCCTCGAGTGGAGCCAGGAATTCGACTATCAGATGTATCATCATCTTCCCATAGAACTATTCTTCGAATAAGAGCTACACATCTAGGGTGAAGGAGCCTCAGGAACTGAAGCCTTCTTGGCCACACTTTTCTAGGTGAAAATGGGGTTGAACATGTTGCATTACAATCAGATCTGAAGGACGGGTTGTTTGCCGGATACACTTGGAACACCTCTTCCTCGCCTCTTCATTAGTGTTGATACTGTTCGTATGTTTATTGCCTAAGTTGGTCCAGCTCCAACTAGAGTAGCGTTCCAAAAATTATCCACCCCTACCTCTCCCTCTCCCTCTCCCTCTCCCCCTCCCCCTCGTACCATCCCAAGGTCTCGCCCTTTCCGCCGCCTCCTCTCGCCAAGCCGCCCTCGTCTCTTCCGCAATCTGCCTCGGCGTCTTGCCATCCAAATCCTCCTCATCCATCAAAGCGTTCCAGTTCTTCTCAAGCGCAAGACCTTCCTCCCCCTCCCCCTCTGCACTCCCGCACAAGACCGCCATCATCGCGTCCTGCGCTCGAATGCTCTCCTCCACCGAAAGAACCGTCGCCAAGCCAGCAGACTTGAACTGCCCTCCCGCAGCCTCATGAAGCGGCGTCCGGCCCCTCTCATTCCGCATCCGCACGTCGGCGCCGCGGCCGAGGAGGATCCCCACCGCCGGCACGTGCGCGAGATACCGCGCGGCGAGGTGCAGTGGCGTGTTGCCGGCGTCGTCGACGGCGTTGACGTCGGCGGAAAGGTCTCCTTCCAGGTTCAGCAGCAGGGCCGTGAGGCTGCTGGTGTCGCTGCTGGGTGATACGTGGTGTAGGCGGCCGTTGTTCCACACGCCGTGCCAGAGGTCGTGCCATAGGCGGTGCAGAGGGGTCTCGCCGCCGTGGCCGCGCAGCCTGCCCGAGGCGTGGAGGTCTATACAGAGGAAGCGGGCGACGGCGATAGCGGCCCTGCCCGTGATGAGGTTGGGCGAGACGGCGTAGTGTAAAGGCGTCTCGCCGCATTGATCTGGAACGTTAGTAAGGCGCGGGTTCCCTGAGTTTGTAAGGGTACGGAGCAGGGCCGTAATATCGGTATTGGTGTCGACACCGGGCCATCCAGCCGCAGCATAGTGAATCGGTAACCGACCAAACTGGTCCCGGCAGGCCATACCGGCCATATCTAGGCCATGCTGTGCGTAGTGCTGCACGAGTACCTGGACGCCTGGATAATTCCCATAGAAGGCAGCAAGGTGCAGAAGCGTTAACCTCTTAGATGTTCCGCTGTTTATAAACAGGCAGCCGGAAGTACAGTGCGAGCGGTCGCTTGTAGTAGTAAATAAATCGGCGCCCTCGTCTATTAGTCGTCGTAATAGCGCGGGTCCGGCACGCGCAATAGCGAAGCTGAGCACCGTGTCCCTATCACCATCACTGTTTGTAGGGTTGGTATCCCAATCTGTATAGCCCATACTGTCGGCAGGCCCGGTATCCCATCCTGCATAGCCAAGTTGGCTATCGCGCGCACACGCGCCGCGGTCGAGAAGCAGGCCCACCAGCGCCTCGGACCGACAAACCCGCTGCCGCGCCGCCCGCGCATCGAACGGAGCTCGCCCGTCCCTCTCATCCATCATCTCGGACTTCTCGTCCCTCGCGCACGACACCAAGGACGCGGCGGCGTCCAGGATAGGCGTGCGGCCGTACTCATCGCGGGCATGGAGACCGGCAAGTGCGGGCTGCTCGTCGAGGAGGTAACGGGCCGTCTCGAGCGCACCATGCGCGCACGCCACATTCAACAGCAAGGAACCGCGCTCATTGGGCGGCGGCTCGTCCGGCGTCGGGTGGACGGCCCAGTGTTCGAGCAGGAGACGTAGGGCCCCTGGATCCGGCTGCTGGGCGGCCACGATGAAGGGGTCGTAGTAGCTTGGACATTCCGCGTGCAGATCCTCGGGCATCCGGGTGAGGTACTGCTGGATGGCGGGCAGGTCGCCTCGCTTGATTGGGTCGATGAGCCAGCTGTCCCACCAGTACTCGGGGAGGTCCGCCAGCTCCTCCTCGGTTGGCATCCGGTAAGGATCGTCTGCATCGTCATTCATGTTGGGGACCGTGGGGATTCATAGCAAGTTCAGTATTGTTTATGTTGCCGTTCTTTAAGCGATGAACATGCGTGGAAGAGAGCGGAGGGGACCAGGGTTTCTGGCTCAAGACATTGAACCCTCCCGCCCCGCCCAAATGATCCTTTGAGATGATGTGAGAAGAAGAAAGCCAACGTACACCAAAGGTGAACCCTTCTGTAGTGTCCAGGCAGGCGATTAGAATTCTGAGATGTCGTGGGGTATTCCACAGTGAATGCTGGAATTTCGAAGGACTGGTGGGAGGATTGAATTTGCTGAGTGCGCTACCATAGTACAGCCAGATACAAACATTCATGGCTCTTCCCTGCCCAAGTTGCTCCACCTCAAGCTACTATACATGACACAAGTTTGGTGGACGGGACGGAACCCATCATATTATAACTTGCTCTTCGCCCACTGACCTCTCTCATCCTTGTAGGTAGCGAGCTGGTTTCTCTTGCTGTCGCCCCCATGCTCGACAGTGACGGGAGCATCAAAGATAGTAGCACCCGGCTTTTCCCTCCTCTTTTCCGTCTCGATGTAGTCCCTCTCACTCTCTCCGATGTAGATCTGCCTCGGTCTCCAGATCTTTACGCCGGCTGGGTTTAGCATCTGCTGTCTCCAGTGGGCGAGCCATCCCACGCAACGGGGCACGGCGAATAGAACCGGGTAGAAATCCAGCGGGAAGCCCATCGCTTGGTAAATAAGTCCACTGTAGAAATCGACATTGGGATAACTGTGATCCAGTTAGTAACTCTTCAATACCGATGTTCAAAAAACATGGAAAGTTGTGAGAAGTATCTCAAGAGAGCCCCCTCCCGGAACACAGCTCTAGAGACATAACAATCGTGAAACCTTTGGGATCAAAGAGCACTTACAGGGAACGCTTCTTCATAAACTCGCTCTTTCTAGCATACTCTGCTAGTGTCAGAGCCGTGTCGAGGAGCTTGTTCCGACCCGTGACCTTGAAGACCTCTTCGGCGAGCTGACGGATGGCCGTGGACCGCGGGTCGACGTTCTTGTAGACTCGGTGTCCAAAGCCCACGAGGACCCGCTCCCTCTTCTCGACCTTCTCCATGAAAGCCGGGACGTTCTCGGGCGAGCCGATCTCCATCAACATCCTGATGGCGCTCTCGGAGGCACCTCCATGAGACGGCCCGTACAGGGCAGCACACCCGGCAGCGACCACACTGTAAGGGTCCACCAGGGAGCTTCCAACCTGCAGGACCGTGGCGGTGGAGCAGTTGACCTCGTGGTCCGCGTGGATGATGAACAGTGCGTCCAGGGCCTTTTCCAGGACGGGGTGTGGTCGGTACTCGGTGCCCGACAGGTGGTCCAGGAGATAGAGGAGGTTCCCCGTGTATCCCAGGCCCTGGGCAGGCCGGTTAAACGGTCGGCCTTGGCGCATCCGGTACGAAGCCGCAGCCAGCGTGGGGGCCTTGCCGATGATCCTCAGGATCTGCTTGTCGAGCATCTTGAGCGCCTCCACGTCCCCCGAGGCGGCATTGGTGTAGAGCTTCTGGCCCGCGAGTGACGGATTGGCCTCTGGAGCGAAAGCACCGAGGGTGGCAAACGAAGAGGTCAACATGGACATCGGGTGGGAGTCGTAACGAAAGGACTTGAACATGTCCTCTATATCGCTGTGGACGTAGGTGTGCTGCATAACTTCATCTTGCCAGCTCTGGTACTGAGGCTGGGTAGGAAGCTCCCCGTACAAGAGCAGGTATGCAGTCTCGAGGAAGTTGCTCTTGTCGACGAGTTGCTGGATCGGGTACCCTCGATACCTCAGGATGCCGTCAAGCCCATTGATATAGGTGATGTTGCTCCTCAGGACAGCTGTGTTCATATACCCGGGGTCATAGACCCGGAGCCCCTGTTCCGTCTCATCCTCTGGTCTATCGCCGTTGGGCAGTGCCTTGATCTTTTTGAAGTCTGTAGCGAGGATCGAGTTGTTTTGGATCTGGACTTCATATGACTTCCCGGTCCGGTTATCCACGACGGTTAGGGTTGGACGCGGTGCGTTCTTGGTGACAGTGACCATGTTGCCTCGTGATCCGTACTCAAACTTGCGCTCTGGCTCAAACTGTGGGCTTTCTCCTTGGTGTTTCTTGCTTTGGTAAAACGGCAACTACCTATACCAGTCCAAGAGAAGTCATTGAAATAATACGGGAAGATGAACATGGCATGTGACGACAGGACGGGCAAAGGACCCCGGAAACCTGTCAACTACCGCCGAGGGTACCCGCTTCGTTTCCCCGGACCTCGGTAAGACACGTTGCAGGTGAGGGTACATGTACCTATGTAGGACTGGACCCCGATATCTAGAAGGATGACAGCATCGTGAATATGTGGCTAGTCAGTTCTCTCCCTTCGACAGTTACAATCTGATACCCGTCACGATTGTTTTCATGAAGGTCGTATAGTGTGTATGTGTCAGATAGTCTGGGAATCCAATGTGAAGAACGTCGAAGGTGAAGTATCTGGACTTCGGGGTCTAACAGAGCCAGCCTGCAGATCCCATGTCACAGTGGCCCCCCTGACGATTAACCCCATCCCCATCCCAGCAAACCATATCAATAACATACCTACTTAGTAAGTATCCCGAGGTCATGGGTCTATGACATAGGGGTAGCGTAGCGCGTGATCACCCACGCGTTTCGCACGGGCCTTTGGTTCAAGATTCAGGGGAATTCCTCAAGTTGACATCCGCCAAGAAACCCTAACCATAACCCTCCCAGGTAGGACTGGCTCCCAACTTTACATAGTACCAGCCTTGGAATTGATACATAAGTAAGTATCTACCTATGTAAGTATGTATAGTATAGTATACCGAATCCCACCTGAAGTATATTTACTTCTGAAGAACGATTTCAATCATAAATGTAGGCTAGGCACAAAGACTTACCTTGAAGACAAGATATAATTAACTCTTACACTCGGCACTTGAGCTACCTCGAGGATACCATGCACGAAGAGCTAGCTGTAATTGATAGAGGTTTTAATACAATATTAATAAAACAAAAGTTCAATTGACCCGGTCCAAATGCCTATAAATATAAGAGAGAAAACCAGAAATTAACACAATGCAGTAGAAGCCTATAAATCACCTTTAGCTGACCAGCAACTTGACCCTAAGTATCAGAGTCTGAACGAGAACTTTGAAATGTCCTCCCCATCTGGCACACCCTATCCGCAGATCCTCGATGACAACCATTACCGAATAGGTAGCTTCCCGGATAAGAGGAAGGAGACTACCCTCCTCAGCCTCTCGAGTTCCCTCCATATTATCTTTCCAGTCTTGCCTCCACTTCGAAGCCTTTTGATCCGCAACAAAATCTTTCCAATCCTGTTCTGCCTTGGCTCGCACGATTTGCGCCTTTGCTGTTGTACAAGCCACAAACATCGCACGATTCCCAGCTATCCACGAGTTATCGTAGATGCATCTATCGATAGTGTCAGAGAGCGTTTCGTAGGCGTCCATGACTTTCCGGAACTCTCGATTTGTAACTGCGTCGTCCCTGGTCTTGTCTGGATGGAGCTGTGAGATTCGTATATGATAAGCCTTCCGGATCTCTTTCGAGCTTGCGTAGGAGCTGACGTTCAGAACCTGGTAGTGCGAGCGCCAGTCGACGTCGAAGTCGAATTCGAAGAGGTCGGAGAGAGCTTCCTTGGGGGAACCATGCGTTATCGTGTACCCACCAGCCACCAAGAAGGCCGTGACGAAGGCACCCAGCAGAAGCCACCTGAGTCTGATACCACAACAACAGAACCAGGACCATGGACGTGGGGAAGCTCGAGGTTCCTTGGCGCCAGGATCTGAGACTGGAAAGGCAGGGACTGATGTGTCCGAACCATCAGCGTGTCGGGCGGGCCCACCAGCACCTAAATCTGGTTGGTCCCGTGTAGGGTTTACGAAGTCATCAGGAAAGATATCACCCCCGCGAGGATGCTTAAAGTTCGCCTCTTTAGCATGGGCTGTGTTAGCAAAATCATCGTCTGGGCCATCACCAGAGTCAGATTCTGTTCCGGTAGTGTAATTGAAGGGCCCACAGAAACCCTGAGAAGGTCCTGCAGAAGGATTGGATGTGAACGGCTGGGGACGAGGGTGGTTAGCAGAGCCGAAGGACCCAAAGAAACCCTGAGAAGGTCCTGCAGAAGGATTGGATGTGAACGGCTGGGGACGAGGCTGGTCAGCAGAGCCGAAGGATCCAAAGAAATCAGAAGGTCCCGCAGAAGAGTTGGATGCGAACGGCCTAGGATTAGACTGACTGGTGGAGTCGAAGACATTTCCGGGATCTCCGCTTCCTCCTCGGGAGTCTTTCGAATTGCTCATGTTCTTAGCATATTCAGAATTCAGCAGGTCTTGATCGTACCAATATCGCTCCTCCGGGTCCTTCACCTTATCGTATTGACTGTTGAGGAATGCCATGTTCTCAGTTGCCTCAGATGTAGAGCCTGCTCTATCTGGGTGGAGATTGAACGCCTTTTTGCGGTAAGCGCTGGCTAGTTCAGCATGGGTGGCTTCCGGAGAGACTCCCAGAGTCTCATATGCGGTTTCGTCTCTCTGCATATTGGTGTGTGTACGGGTTGGGACGTCTGAGATGGAAGTGTGCTTGTTAGGAACTTTGATTGTAAGTTGTTCGAATTGAGGGGTTGTATGCCTTGGTCTGTCCTTGGTAGCTATGAGAGGCACACGCATACCGCGATATATATACGCATAATTCATGATTGTGCCATCGCCTATTTCCGTGCCATTCTTGAACACTCGACAACTGCATTGTAGGGTATCTTTCATCCAAATTAATTTCACGGGAAAAGGAGATGCGCGTCTTTGAGGCGGCAGGCTGGCTTTGTGTCTATTATTGAACCCGCTGCGAGAACGAACAAGGACGATGCTGATTTCCCTTGCAGGAGAATACTTATTGTCTGTCTGCATGAGCCGTTGATGATTTAGTTGTTAGAGAACTCCTCCATATCATATCAATAGACCCTGGGACGCTGCACAAAGACCTAGACAAGAAGCTGACCATTCAATGAAACCGGTTACCTTTTCTCCACTAATCTCAATCTTGCAATCATTTACCAGTAAACCTCTCCATCAGTCTCTTCGTTGCCAGCTCCCCAAGCTGCGCAATAGTGCCTCCGCTCATCAGTTCAAGAACCGAAACCTCAATGCCAAGGTTTTGCCTCCACCAATTCCTAACCTCTATAGCTACCAGGGAATCAACTCCAACGGCGGACAGTGTGGAAGTCAACTCAATCTCCTCATCTCCCTTCATAAGGAAGTTTGAGACACAGTTTCCAAGCTCTCGAGCAATAGTATCGGCAGATGCTTTATCACCGAGCTTGCTTGGGTCGCTCATCATGCTGGACAAGAACTGCTTGAGATGTTCCGCAACCTTACCCCCCTCGACCTCCGACGTCTTCTGGATATTTCGGTAGATCGACATGCGAGGATCACGTTTCCACATACTACCGTTCTTAGGGTCCATGATGGGGATGCGGGACTCGAGGGCTTGTACAATATGACTTGGGTTCTGGTAACCAGCCAGTGCGGAGTTCGACTCCCGAGGTGCGTACTGGGGCGAAGAGCGGGCGATGGTCAACTGCAAGCTGTCCAAGAAGTCTTGTTCTGTCAAGAGGGTCTCCAGTGTCTGGAGCAAAGTCTCGCGTGTGGTGGCTGTCCGACTGACATAGCCCACATCGTCCACCGGGCCGATATCCATGACGGAAGCGGCGAGTCCCGCACTTTGTCTGTACTGGACAAAGGAATCTAGGAAAGTATTCGCTGAGGCGTAGTTGGACTGGCCGTAGTAGCCAAAAGTACCACCGACCGAAGAGAATAGTACAAAGAAGTCCATGTCTCTGGGAAGGAGATTGTGAAGATTCCATGTGCCCTGGATCTTTGGTCGTGTAGCGGCGTTCCAGGCGTCAATATCCATGCTCAGGACACCAACATCGCGTAGAACCATTGCCATCTGCATGACACCCCCGACTGGAAGAGCGGCCTGAGCAAGGGCATTTTGGACTGCATCATGATCTGCAACATCGCATGGGAAGTACTGAGTCGAACAGCCCATCATGTTGAGCTCCTTAGAGAAGGCCCAGTCTGCTTCTGACTTTCCGGCGGACCTTGAGAGGAACATCAGGTTCTTGGCACCGTAAGAAGCCATCCAACTCGCGATTGCCTTTCCTAAACCGCCTAGGCCACCGACAAGGAGATAAGAGACATCAGGTCTGAATTTCGGGGCCGGGACAGTGGGAGTCAACGGCAGGGTATCGTCCTTGTGAAACTTGACGACGATCTTCCCAATATGACTTCCCTTTTGCATGAACCTGAACGCATCCTCTGCCTGCTCTGCATCAAAAGTAGTGATAGGCAGTATGGGCCGGAAGTTACCCTCAAGGTATTGCTCCACGGTAAGCTTCAGAAGACGAGATATAACTGGCTTGTGGGTAACGAGGAGACGAGCAACTTCACCTCCGATGAAGGTCCTGTTATCCTCGAAAGGATCCAAGGCGAGTTGTCCTCTTCCCATCATATCTCGCTTGCCAATCTCGATCATGGCGCCGTGAGGGGCAACACATCTCCATGAAGTGTGGAGCAGTTCGCCAGACAAGGAATTCAAGACCATGTCAACACCAACACCGTTAGTAGCCTCCATAACACCGTTCAAGAAGCTGCTATCTCGCGAGTTGAATATGCGGTCTCTAGGAATACCAAATTCTTTTGTCAGAAATGTCGCCTTCTCTTCACTCCCCACTGTAGCGTAAATCTCGGCGCCAAGCCATTGCGCGACGTTGATGGCGCAGATACCGACGCCTGCGTTCGTCAGTACACCTAGGTCATCTTACATGAACTTAGTTGGATGTGCTTACCTCCGGCAGCGCTGTGTATCAAAATAGATTGACCCTTCTCCAGCTTCCACTTCTCAACAAGGAACATGAGAACCGTCACGTAGACGACAGGCATTGTGGCCGCTTCTTCATCGGTGAGCTGATCCGGGATCTTGACACAGAGACTCGCTGGTCTTTGAATGACGGTCGCAAGCCCGACAGACTCACACCCTATCGTCATGACGCGATCTCCAACGGCGACGTTGGTGACATTGGAACCCACTTCGGTGATGCGCCCAGTGCCCTCTAAACCAAGAGAACTAGATCCTTTTTTCAAAGTATCTCCGCCGGGGATAATACCCATTGCAATCATGACGTCTTTGAAGTTCAATCCGACCGCCGACATGGTAATATTTACTTCATCGGGCGAAAGAGGGTCAAGGGGCTGGCCGGTCCAGTTGAGTGTTTGCAGGAGACCTGGAGTACCGATGTTGAGGGACTTGGTTTCTGGAATCGTGGCAGTACCACTCAAGGACTTTTCAACAGGAATCCAGTGAAAACGGCTGACATTCAACACACCGTTGGTCCAGGAATACTCCATATCAGGATCCAGTTCCGCAATATCCTCCTTTGACTCCTGCAGTTTTCGGGAAACTTGAACAACAGCGTCAGCCGCGCCCTTCCCGGTATGCTCGAGCTCCAGGGTAGCAAACGACATTGCCAATTCAGACCGGATGGTTCTGGCCAAACCAAGCACTTGTGCAGCATGGGGGTCTTGGGCCCGGATTTGAGCTGGTGGCGAAAGCCATAGAAGGTTTGCTTGTTGGAGTGAGTCGACTATGTCCAGAAACCGTGTCAGATCTCCTTCGCTCAAGTCCTGGAGCAGTGGCTTGTTGCTGAGATCAAGGAACGAGATCACATCTTGGTCTTCAGGAAGCTGTTGGCCCCATTGACAGTGCTCGACCTCAAAGCCTTTAGCATGAAGTATTTCCTCGACATCCTTGAGGAGCTGAGGTGGCTCAGAGCCTTGAAGCAGAGTGATCTTAGTCGGGCTCAGGGGCATCCATGCAGGCTTGGCGATGATATTGGCATTGTAGGTGTAAGGCTGCTCGTTGTCCAGGGTGACTGAATCGCAGCCTGCGAAGCCAGCTCCCCGTAATCTCTTGTCCCACTCATCAGGTGTGATGAAGGGACTGCCAACTCTGCCATCCTCTTCACTGAGCCACCATCCAGAGAATTGCCCCATAATGAAACTCATAGCTAGAGATTAAGTTAGGACTTCATATCAATATTGTGTCTGAGGGATCTAGAGAGTTGAACCGGCCTGCCCAGCTTCTAAAGAACCTGGAAATACAATATCTGAATAAACAGCAGTTTGGTACGAGGAAAAACTTACCTCGTGTGATGGGACACAGTTCTTGCAAGAAAAGCTGACCCTTTGGATGCAGCAATGTGCGAACATTTGTGAGAGTTTCGTGCAGCCACGGAGTCGCATGCAAGACATTCGAGGCAATAATGAGATCATACTCTCCAGCAGTAAAGCCCTGCTCCAAAGGATCCTTAGATATATCAAGGGCTTTGTATTCGATTCCTTGATATCCCGCAAACCTTTCTTTTGCCTGTACGAAGAACCCAGACGAGATGTCGGTGAACGTATACTTCAAGTAAAGGCGCTCTCCGTAGTCAGACTTGAGATGCTCGAGGAATTTTGCCGTGAGACCACCGGTTCCAGAACCAATCTCCAGAATACGCAACTGTGGCCTGGTGTGCCCAAGAATTTGCATGAAGTCCTTGAAGTCCCAGATGTCGTTGTACCAGCTATAGATACCGGTAAGAACCCCATCCTGAAGCAAGAGGTCAAGGTAATCTGTTCGGCTTTCGTAGACATTCACAGCCTGGTCATAGGCTCTGAAAATAGCGGTTGCCGGAGCCCAACCTCCCGAAGCTTTGCATAGTTCAAGAAGCTCTGGAATCATCCCCTGACGCATCTCTGAACTCATCTGGGTTAATTCGACTGAGTCGTCAACCAATGGGTAGCCCGGCTGTTGGAACTGTTGAAACTGTTCATCCAGCCAAGAGCGATATTTCTCCATGTGCGGCAGCGCTGTCGAGTGACCACATGCAGATAGCGCATGCATTGCTTCAATGGCGCAGAGAACGTACAGCTTTTCCAAGTGCCGGATCTGGTCTTTTATGTCATATTCCATCTTCATCAGGTCTCCTGCCTGGACAAAGTCAAAGTGAGGCTTCCACTGCAGTTGAAGTGACTTCAACTCCGGTGGCTTCTCCACGCCCGAGTCCTCCATGGCTGTGCCCTTGAATCCCTCAAAATAGAAGACTACTTCGTCCTCGGAAGTACCGTAAGAACTTCCCTGAACTGTGCCTGGCTTTCCGACGGCAGCAGTATTGACCTGGATAGTTTTCCCAGCTGCATCGCCGACGTAGAGTTCGCCGATGAAGGTTGGCAGGAATAGCTTTGTGAAGGTTCGGTAAACGCCCTTGCAGCTGGCGACGGTTATAGACTGGAAGACAAGATCGAGTGTCGAAGGATGAATCATATATGGAGACTCAGCAGAACCTTGCTTGTCTGTGATGTCGGCCGTAGCCACATTCTCAACAACACTGGCACGTATGTTCTCGAGTCCTGTGAAGTGCGGTCCATAGTTCAAGCCAACTCTAGACATGGTTGTGTACCACCGGGATGAGGAGACCTCTCTGTCAAAGGCTTGAATTCTCTTTGGCGGATTCGGTGAAGCGCGACCGCTGCGGACAAGGCCTGAGCAGTGTTTATTCCAGGCTGCACCATCACAGGAGACAATTTCAAATTCGTACCAGTCGCTATCCAATATCGAGGTAAGTCTTTGAGGACGAAGAGTAGTGATGACTTCTATGGGCTTGTCGTTGTAGAGAACCATAGCTTTGCTCAACTCCGTGTTTCGGATCGTGTAGTCTCGGACATTGGTGACTTGATAGATAGCCTCCCCAGCCATTGCAATGTAGCCGGCTCCAGGGAAGACAATATTGCTACCAACACAATGGTCTCTCACCCACGGGATATCGTTTAGGCGCAAATGATTTCTCCATGTGGGGGATACATCGCTGCCCTCAAGTGTCCGAAGGCCAAGGAGGTCGTGGGGAAGATTCTTCCGAAATCTCCAGTTCTTCGTGATTCTGGTCTCTGCCCAGTAGCTCTTGTCATAATGCCATGGGTACGTAGGAAGGTCGGTGAGTACTCTTGTTTTCCCGGAGGTGAAGGGGTAAGAAATCCGGACCCCAAGAGAATGCAGCTGGCCGACCGCTCGTAGGAAGGAATCCACATCGTCAGTGCCTCTGAACAGAGTCGAAACATAGTTGATCGACGCCGAGGTTTCATTGTAAGTCTGCCGCAACGGCCCGCTGAGGGCCGCGTGGGGTCCCACTTCCAAATGCACAGAACATTCCTTTGTCTCAGACTTGAGCATTGCTTTCACAGCAGAATGGAATAAGACTGGCTTTTCCATATTATCTTGCCAGTACTTAGCACCAAAGTCAGATGCCTCATGAAGTAACTCTGATTTGACACTCGAGTAGAAGCGGATCCTCGGCGCCACAGGTGATAGGTGTTTCGCGACGAGGCTGTAATAACTGTCCCCAACGACAGCCATGTGATCTATCATTGTTAGCTTAATATATTCCAGGCCGCCGATCCCTGCAGAAACTCACGAGAGTGATAAGCCATTTCGACCTGAAGCTTCCTGGCTAGGACATCCGGCTTCTGTTCCTTGATTGCGGACACTACGCTTTCAAGGGCGTCCAAGTCTCCTGAGATAGTAACACTAGATGCACTGTTCTCACAGGCAACTAGCACACCCGGAACAAGGTACTTATCAACCTCGTCCTTTCCCATTCCAATGGCTGCCATACCACCAGTTCTTTGGGCAGTCCTGCAGACATAGCCCCGATAGAATGCTGCAATGATGGCCTCCTTCTCGGTTAAAGCGCCGGCAGTGTATGCTGCTGCGATCTCACCGCTGGAATGGCCAACAACTGCAGACGGGGTGATCTTCCAGGTGGCTAAGAGACGGACAAGCGCAACTTGTAATGCTGTACATATTGGCTGTGAGTATTCGGCCTTTCCAATTATGGTTCTGTCACTGCAGCTCAAGAGGACGTCTAATTCGTGTAAGCCATGGTTCCTCGAACTCTCTTAGATTAGGGGAAGATCACCTTCAATCGACCATGATGGAGCATGTTCCAAGTCGTGGAGGACTTTATCCATTGATCTGATGCTTTCCAAAAAGGAGGGGTACTCGAGCATCAATTCTTTGCCCATATGGACCCTAGAGAGGTCATTGTCAACATAACCACGCAATTGGACAGGTAGAGACAGACATACCATTGCGCACCCTGGCCGGTGAAGACAAAGGCTGCTTGTCGCGGTCCCTGGAACTTGATTTGAGGCGAGACTTGGAAAGGCGTCGTGTCATCTTGAACAATACAAAAGCTCCGTAACTTCAAGTGCTCTCGTCTCTGGGCAAGAGTGTATGCCAGATCCTCAAGACGATCAGGATGGCTCTTGACATACTCCTCAATGTTCACGGCGATCTTTTTCAGGGACTCAGTGTGATTTGCCGAGAATAGCAGAAGATTCTTACGGGGCGTCTTGGTCGCAACATCTTGTGGAGGAGACACGGGAACATCCAAACCTAGCGAAGCGGCGGAATCGATGACAAACTAAACAGTAAGGGAGGTCAGTTAGGTTTCAACTCGAGCTTATCTTCTAACTCAGGGGAGAAGGCGCTCACGTGTGCATTGGAGCCACCGATACCATACGAGTTCACACTGATCCGCTCCCGGCGGTTCGCAGGCCATGGAGTAGGTTCGACTGGGACCGTCAAGTTGGCACTCTTCCAAGGAACTTCCAACCGTCAGCTTCTCTTGCAATATGCTCACAGCCATAAAACTTACTCGCTGGGTTGGGAGTCGTGAACTTGATATTTGGAAGGATCATTCGATTCTCCAGAGACAGGGCTGCTTTCATGATACTGGTTATGGCCGCAGCTCCTTCGCTATGTCCTAAGTTGGGTTTGATCTTCTCTATAATTAGCTACGGGAACTGTTGACTGGTTGGAGGGGAGGTTGTGATGCTTACAGCTCCAAGATAGACACCCTGAATACCGAAGCAACTTGCAATTGCTTTGGTCTCTAGAGGATCACCTATTTTGGTTCCAGTGCCATGGGCTTCTACCATCGTAGTCTCCAACAGACTAAGACCGGCCTTGTTATAAGCTTGACGAATGACAGCTTCGTGCGCATCGGGGCTCGGGACCGCCAACCCAGGAGTCTTTCCGTCAGCATTGGTAGCTGACCCTCGGATGACTGCCCGAATGGGATTCTTGTCTCTGATAGCCTCGTCCAGACGCTTGATATAGAGTGCGGTCACGCCTTCCCCTCTGGCATAGCCGTCAGCAGACGCATCGAAAGTCTTGGATGAGCCTTCAGGAGAGAGCGCCATTTGCAAGCTCATGCTGATAGTCATCCCGGGAGCCATAATCAAGTTCGTTCCGCAAACCATTGCAGAAGTGATCTCGCCCTGCCAAATGGCCTGCAAGGCTTGGTGTAAGCCAAGACCAGCAGACGAGCATGCGGTCTTTATGATCATGCTATCAAGGTGTTATTTTCTGACCCCAGGGATATTGCAGCTCGGATGTTTCTAAACATACCTGGGACCCCTGAGATCATACTCGTAAGCCACACGGTTAGGCAGAGCAAAGTCAAGACCTCCTAAGACTCTATATGGATTGTATTCAAGGGTGTCTTTGTGCTGCAACTCTTGCCAATCCTCGCTGAACATTCCTAATGAGAAGTGAGCCTTTGGATGAAAGGAAGAGATCGCAGAACAACAAGGATTCATCAGTCAAATTTGGAGATAGAAAAAGTGATTACGAGGCAAATATGAAGTCAAGAAGGTGTGTATGAGAATACAGAGACAAGAAGAACGGAATATTTACCAACGTAGGTGCCAATATTCTTGCCTCGCCATTCTGTCTCCCCAGCACTCTCAAAAGCTTCTCTGACTACCTCAAGCACCAGTCTGTGATTGGGATCAACCTGTTCGGCCTCAGCAGCGGTGAGTGTGAACATAGACAAGTCAAATTTGGAAAAGTCTACATCGTTAATGAAGTAGCCATGCTTGGTGTTGATTGTCCCGTGCTTGCCATGGGGATCGTAGTAGGCATCAACGTTGTAGCGATCTTCGCCAATGGTAGACCGGGCATCTCCTTTGTTGACGAGGAAGTTGTAAAGGTCGTTGGAACTGTGAATACCACCAGGCAATCTCATTCCCATGCCGCAAATAGCAACTGGAACCTGATTGGGCCCGGAAGAATCTAAGGCTTCGGTGGTCGAGGCCGTGGACCCGTTCCCATGGCCGTTCACACCATTGGTATGCCCGTTGGTGGTCATATTGGATGGGGGCCCTGGGACTTCGATCGATCAACGTGTATGTAAGAAGATATTCCAACTTCTAGGACGCTGAAAGGAAAGGCATCAAAGGACCTCGAGAGATACTTGATCAGAGCCGTGCTGTCAGACTTTCCAACAGTAATATGTCGGCAGGGTTGTCGTAATTGAAATCTCCAGTGCAGTATTGGTATATTGAAGGTGAACAAAGTCCTAGACTGGCCTATCCAATATATATATGTAGGAGAGAGTGTTGAAGGAGGCGACTTGGTCAAAGAGTTATAGTGAATCGGTTGACATAAGTGACAGCAGTATATGCTTACTGGCCCTCCGGGTGAAGCTGCTGTGTACTGACTTAAATACTTAGGTCAGTATACCATGCCAAGAAGTGCACCTGGGTTAAGTGATTGCCGGAAATGGATTTTTGTTTTCTTATCATTGACAACTGCTGTCGTGACCCTGTCTGCCAGATGGGCTCTCAGCTAAGAGTGCAAGTAGGATTAAGGTCCGCCTGTACATCTATACCACAAGGAAAAAGAGGAGAACCTAAGCGTTGATTATGTTCAAAATAATTAAGAAGCCCGACTCGAGTAGAGGTACCTAAATTTTATCTGATATAATATTGCTCATAGGGGTATAAATAGTGTTATACTGGTAGTGGGCAGTATTTTAGTAGCGTCTTATATTTTAAATTATCTTGTTAGATATATTCGAGTAACTCTCTTGTGAGATATAAGTTGGTACACTAAGGGTATACATTAGTTCACGCTAAGTTCATATAAAATAAATACGTGAATTATACTACAATGTTACTATAATTAGTAAGTGCCCCTAAATTAGTCTATTTTTAACGGTTTCTTGTTGCTTTGTAATTTAGAGTTATTTCTTTATCACAATAAAACGCTTAGTCGAACATTGGCATGGCCGCAGATGTTGTCATACGTAGATAGCTTGGAGGAAGGATGCAGCCTACAGCCTGATGCTACGACGATCCAGGAGGCTCCATCTTTGTGGGACATCGGGAAAGAGAACCCGAAGTAGAGGGTAGCCAACATGGTAGGTACCTAGTAAGTAGCACATTTAATCCTTGAGGCGTCCTGTGGTAAGCACAAGCTTCTCACCGAGATCAGCGACAACCATGTCAGAAATTAGTTCTCGTCGGAGACCAATCGGTATATCTCTATTGAGCTGTGATCAGCTGCAACCATGTCAGCAAGTAAAACCTCGCCGTGAACAAATCGGTCCGGTCATTGCTGTATTGAGAGGTGTGCTCCAGGAGCTATGATGACCATGTCAGAGAATTGAGGATACCAAAGCCGGTCAGCCGGGGCAGCTCAGCTGGCGGCGGACATGCGGGAATATGTCATTCCCGGACCCTCCAGACAAGCTGCCGTAGAAACTGCCAGGCTGTGCGAAGGATTCTCACATGCAAGAGCAGCTCTTCGGGGTCGACACTGGAAGCGTGAGAGCAACGGATGTAACGTTCCCAAGGCAAGCCATGCCACAATACCGTCGCCTACCTGGCAGAAGGATTTAGGACGGAAGGGATTATACCGGCATCCCGCGCGTCTTACGGATTGAGTTGCAGTCTGTATACATGCTGAATGTATTTAACTCATTTGCAGGGTGGCTCAGTAAGTACGGATGTACAGTACATACTTAGGTAGGTACTTAGGTGTAGGTAGTTTATTGAATAATGATATCGTGTAAAACCACCCACTGTCTTCCTACAGGGTTGTGAATACTTGCATGCGAGCTTTGTAAACTCCAAACTTACTTGTGACATCTCACTTGATTTGGCTGGTCACCTGTTACATGTACACATGCATCTCTGATCTCATTAGACTCGCGAAGTATTACGTTCCCTCTGAAGTCAGCCACCGAGGATATCCTTAGTACAACTGAATAGCAGCATTTTGTCTGACGGCAAGCCTATAGCGTGCCAAACGACGTATGAACTCAAACGTTCTTCCACAAACGCACTGACTTTCCATTCGACCTGTTCTTCTTCCATGACACACCTCATTTGAGAGTCATCATCTATTCAATCTCATGATGGCTTCGGACAAGGTCTCGCTGCTAAGTGTTGAGACGCTGCAGAAGTACTTACCTTTTACCGTTGTTCTCATTATTGTTGCATCCTTTCTACCTAGAAAAGTGAAAAACAACCTGTTGGTTCCGACATTTGTTTCCGGCAACTCGAAAGCAGGCTCCCCAAAGCATCGATGGCTCTATGATAGCCCCGACCTCCTCCAAGAGGCATACAGAAAGGTATTGAGCCTAGCAAAGTACAACTCAATCTCAATTTAGGATGTCTGACTTGTATACATGTAGTTCTATGGCAAGCCCTTCGGTATCTGGACAACAGAAGGGGAACAGCTTGTGATCCCCCCGAACTATGTCGATGAGTTGAAACTGTTGCCGGACACAAAGTTTCCATCCGCACTCCGGAATGTATGAGAACACCAAAAACCCATTGCCCAGATTGTTCTGATCAAAGCATATAGTTTTTCCTGCAAGATTACCTATGGCCCATCGATTCTTCCAAACTAGACTATGGGCATGTCGTGATGAAGAACGACTTGAACAAGAATATGAGTAAGTTCGGACTTGAAGGTTTAGATGGAAGTCAACTGTTCATGGCTGATGTGGCTCGTTTAGATTACATCTTCCCTGACATGAGGGATGAGGTTGATGTTGTACTTCCACTTGAGTTTTCGAGCGGTGACGGTATGCTTCTTGACACACTTGGATTTGAAATTTGATGTAGCACTAATTCATCAAAGGTTTATCAGAATGGCACGCCATCCAAGTCTACCCAAAAGTTCTACGTTGCGTGGCTAGAGTCAATGCAAAGATATTTGTTGGAAGCAATCTTCACCTTAACCAAGAGTGGATTGATATAACTTGCTCTGTAAGTGCGTCAGAACTCGAGTTTGGGATCAACGTCCTCACAAGGTAAATCACAGTATGTCAGGAACATCTTCCTCTCCTCAGCGAAACTTCGATTCTTCCCCACTTGGCTGCGACCGGCTGTTCAATACTTTATCTCCGAACTACGCGCAGTGTGGAGATGCAATGCCAGAGCAAGAGACCTCCTCGCCCCTGTTCTTCGTGAACGATCAATTCAGGAAAAGAGTCCAGGCTACACAAAGCCTAATGATTCGATTGAGTGGCTCAGAGACCTAGTTCCGGAGCCGGACAGGAGCGATCCTCACTTTCACGGCATTTCGCAGCTTGGTATTTCCGCAGTTTCAGTCAACACGACAAGCCAGCTGATTACCAACGCCATCCTCAACCTTTGCACATGGCCTCAATATATCACTATCCTGCAAGAGGAGATCGAGTCCGTACTCAAAGATAATGGGGGGGAATGGACTTTGGAAAGCATGAGCAAACTGCAGAAGCTTGACAGTTTCCTGAAGGAGACTCTGCGGCACAGTGGTCACTTGACTGGTATGCTCTCGCCCCGATCTTGACTCCTTCAGCACACGCTGATCATGCTCGAACAGCGACCTTTCAACGCAAGGCCCTCCAGCCCATCACACTATCCGATGGCACCAGAATCCCGCCCGGTACCATGACCTTTGCGCCTACCAACGCCATCAATTTCGACCCTAACATCTACCCCGACCCCGAGACCTTCGACGGTCTCCGTTTCTACAAGCTCCGCCAGGCCTCTGAAGAAGAGGCGAACAAGCACCAGCTTACTTCCATTACCAAGACGCAATTGCAGTTCGGTAGTGGAAGACATGCTTGTCCTGGGCGGTGGTTTGCTGCTCACCAGAACAAGTTGGTGCTTGCGGCTGTGATCCAGCGGTATGAGATCAAGTTCAAGGATGGGGTAGGGAGGCCGAAGGGGATTTTGTTCCAGACAAACCAGTTTCCGGATCCGAAAGCAGAGGTACTGTTTAGGGCCAGGAAAGGCAACCTGTAACACACTAACGATAAGCAAGTCTTTTTGCTTGTAGCAGCCTGGGCGGAGAGAGAGTCCAGTAAAAAAGAAACGGAGTAGAGAGTCGGACAGCCTTCAATTGCGGAAATAGTAAAGAGTGAAAGAGGGTCGGGTGGGGGGAGTTCAAGGAACCCATGTACACGGAGTATATTTAGGTAGGAGATGTTAGTATCCCAATTCATTAAATTGACTACAATAAACTCCATGGCATCAATCAACCGCTGCTAAGCTGCTTTTGCCACTCTATGCACCTTTCCCTGTGAATACCTAATAATACACTAATATTGTACAGTGCACCGTTTTACGATAGCTTTTGGGCTTCAGAATCAATCCACTCCTCTCACTCCAGATAAATATTGGACAACCGAAGATGCCATGCCGTATCTTATTACAACAGCGTGTACAAATCCCAGAACATGAACTCTCCTCTCAAAGGTCGTCCCTAGCATATGTGCTCCTCTTCCTCAACGCGGGACCATAATATCGCAAGGCAATAGTAGCTGGAATCCCTACAAACATGGCAATGAATGCGAGAAGACTATTTCCCCAGCCGTAGCCGAGATTGGCGTACCTAGACCCAGTGTCAGTCAAAAGTTTTCACGGATACCGAGCACCTGAGACCGTGATCGCGGACCCTGTTCGACTTGTCCGGGGCAATTTAAGGAGAACTTACAGGGCAGGGGCGACGAGAGGCAAGGCAAAAGCCAAAATGCTTCGAAGGACGAGAATGGCCGCCATGGCGCTTGCTGCATATTTTTGATAGCTGTCGATCATATAGCCCATGACGCAGAGGATTTCCAGACATGTACCACCTCCAAAGATAGCTGCGCCAATATTCCTACGAGGCAGAGTCAGAATGTCATAGGTTCAGAGCAGGAATCGGAAGGGTCAAAACAGAACCATTGTGCAAGGGGATGTTGGGCGTCGATACCAACTTGCAGATGACTTCGTAGCACACATAAAGAACAAAGGTTGACTCACGGCACGATCCAATGAATGCTAGACCTAGCACACCATCCATAGATAAACAATCCAATGGGCACGATACAAGCTCCGATAGTAAGAGCTGGAAGTCGAAATTCAGGGATGCCTTGTCCCCCATTGCCTGCACACTTTTTGTTGTAGTATCTGTCGGCAAGGCGAGTCCCGATCTGTGAAGCCAGGGCCATACCCACAAACTGCGAGGTATAGTTGAGTGACCCGATGGAGATGGATTCCCCGTAGATGTCAGTCCATACATCAGGGAACGTGGCGATGATGAGGTACATAATACCCCAGATGTATGCACAGTACAGACTCCAAACCTGCACAATAGGCTGAGTTGCCAACAGCCTGAACGGCCTGATGGCACTTGTTTGCAGGAGTGTTTGGAGAGAGACGCTATCGTGCTCGGTATACAGGTCTGGATTATTGGTGATCTTTCTCAACCGCTTGCATCTTCTTTGCAGGAGAACGGGGGCGTAGGTCTCGTGGAAGAACGGGATGCTGAAGACCTGGATTGCCCCGCCAACGATGGAAACAACGTAGAAGCACCACGGCCATGACACGTATTGAACGAGAAACCCGCCAGCGATAGGCCCTACTAGGCCTCCTACAAGAGGTGCCATAACATAGACCGCGATGGCTTGGCCTCTTTCGTGAGGTCGGAAGAGATCGGCATTCATGCCACTTCCAATCTACAGTCCATGCATCAGTACACGCAGCAGGGTATGCCCAGTGGAATTGTGCGTGAAGACAAGAGCCTGGAGCCTGAAACCTGGAACTTACAGCAAATGGACCCGCTCCGCCCAGCCCTGCAAGGAAGCGAAATGTGATAAGCTGGTTCTGAGTTTTGGCACTCCCACACAGCGTATTAAAGACAATGTAAAACAAGTTGCACGATTGCAACACAATCGATCTCCCAAAGACCTCAGACAGTGGAGCTGTGAACAGAGGCACGACGGCAGTACCTAGCATAAACACCGATAGAGAGAGCACGAGGAGAACGGTGGACTGGAAGTGCAGCTCGCGCGAGATGGTGCTCAGGGCGGGGGCCATGGTGGCCGAGCTGACCGAGGAGAGGAAGTTGAACAGGGACATGGGAATGATGGATATCCATTTCCGCCGCGTAGTCCAGTTCTTGGGATGTTCTGGGTCGTCTGGGCCGTCCCATGTTACCTATTGTTTGTCGACGAATATTAGCAACAGCTTGTTTCATCTGCTTGCCAACACAAAACAGTAGCAGACTAAATGCAGATATGGCCAGGCATAGTTACTGCTTACCAGATTGGATTCAGACAGTAGCTGGCCATCATCCAGGTTCAGAGCTGAGGTTGGTTGCCCTGTCTTGGGGATGGGTGCACCAGGGTTCGCGGTTGACGTGGTGTGCGTCGACTCGGCAGTTGCCACTCTGTCATCGCTCATGATGACAAAGATGTCGAGACTTCAGGACGCAAGAACAGCGAGGATCGGAGGATGGTGTCGATGTTCATGGGTATCAGCCGACCTGTGCAAGACGGCAGGGGGACGTGACGGTAATGACTGCAAGCCTGAATGGAGTACAGGTTGGAGGGTGAAAGAAGACGAGGGATGGTGGCAGACTTCAGGAGTCAAACACTTTTGTTGAGAGAGTGAGACACTGGAACGGCGGGATTCGTCAAAATGCCCCGTTGCCGACCGGCGGTCAGTGATCCAGCGCCCAGGTTCTGATTTGATCGGTTTTAGGCGTGCACATCCGTTCATCAGTAAGCAATGCAAGCCACCGTATAATCCTAGGTAAACCTGGGGTAGTACGTACCATAGGTACAGTGCATACGAGTGTGGTAAGCAGTACATGTACCTACCGGGATCAGGTGCCTTTTGTTCGCTGATGCATGTGAAGGATATTTTAGACGTGGGATCTACACGAAATGGCCATTCGGCTTAATCAGGCTAAGAGGGTAGCCGACGACCCAAGATATTAGTGGTGAGACCTTGCGAAGGAGGGTACCCTAAACCTGTTGGTCACTTACTGTATGTACTAAGTAGGTAATACCAGGCATAGGAAGCACCCTGGGGCACGTACATGTAAGCAACTTTGAAAATTCACCGGACGGACTCTGGCCTTCCACTCAATTCATTTTCCGTTCGACAACTAACCCATCCTTTCGTGTTCTGTTTCTCCCCATAGTACGACAATAGGTTCGTCTGGATATATCCCACTTTGATTCTTTCCGTCCTGTCCAATATGGCCACCAGCAAATTTGATGGCTTCGACAAGGTCAACTTAACTTACAAGACTGTCAGAAACCAGCCTCTCGAGGCTACCATCTTGATCCCCAAGGCGTTGCCAGAAACACCAAGCACTGAGTATCCTGTTCTAGTCAACTGGCATGGTGGCGGCTTCGTTGTTGGCCACCGTTTGTACGAGGGATGGTTTAGTCCCTGGTAAGATAACCTGGACCTTGATTGCAGATGATGAATTGCTAATACTACAGTGATTTTGTAGGCTGATAGACCTAGCTCTAACTACTCCGTCCATTCTCATTACTCCAGACTACCGTCTTCTTCCCGAATCCAACGCCATCGATATCTTGGATGACCTCAAAGACTTCTGGACCTGGCTACACACTCTCCCTCTCCTTACAGCCTCATGGCGTATACGTCCCGATCTCTCACGCATTGCATGTGCGGGTACATCTGCGGGTGGTTATCTTGCGGTCCAGTCCGCTCTGCTCTTTCCGGAGCTATCCCAAATCAAGGTTCTCATATCCATTGCCGGCTCTCTCTACACTAATATTCCATATTTTCATATCCCGAGCCCCAAGACCATCCTGGGTAAGAGGGCTCCGGCACCTTATAAAGCGGAGAGAATTGTCCGAGCCTATCTCAACAATATGAAGCCTGAGACGATTAGGACAAGTGGAGATGCAGTTGAAATGTGGGAGTTCTTGACTTGTGTGTTGCAGCAAGCTTACTTGCCACGTTGGTTGGGGATTAGGCTAGGAGGTGGTAACCAGGCGGATGTGATGACGAATCTTGAGAAGGTGGAAAGCATGCCGCCTATCTGGGTTGTCCATGGCAATCGAGATTCTGTGGTAAGTCTCCTTTTTCTGGGGCAGAAAGTGCAGAAGGTATCGTAAGCTAATGAGTATTGAAATACAGGTTCCTCCAACTTGTTCCACTGGATTTGTGGATGGGTTGGGAAAGAGTTTACCAGGTGTGCCTGTGCTGCTAAGTATTCAGCCTGGTGACCATGGCTTTGAGGTGATGCACACAGTAGACGACGAATGGGTTCAAGAAGGGTTGGACTTCATTAACAAGTACTGGTCTTAAGTTCATAGAGGCAATATGCTACAAGTTCTGTTCTCCTGGGGGTGGCTAGAGCTGTCCCACAGCCAGATTCACAGCCGATTTGAAAATCATGTTCAGGATAGCCCAGTGATGAGTCACAATCTGCGAGATACGTCCAAAGGACGATGATCATATCAAGAAAGAGAATCAGAGAAAGAAAGACAGAAAGAAAGAAAACGCTTGTGACCTGAAACTCATATTCAAAGGCAGCTTCACCTGTCCAAAACGAAATCCAAAGCGGGACACAACAACGCCGTAACCTTGGAACGGGAGCAGCCTCCCCACCCTCGCGTGGGACAAGTGGACAAGGGGATAGGAACGCCATCTCATCTCGTGGGGTAAACTAGCGGGTTGGTGCCACAGTAAGCGACCATTTCCTATCAGCCTCAGTGTTGCAGTTTAAGGCACCTGGGACCCGGCTTGATGGTGTACTGCCCACCCAGGTAGCCTACCCTAGGGTACCTGTCATGTGACACAAATCGCTTGCAGCTATAGTACTTGGTTTTATCCTTCTCCATATCATCAGCACTGTTCCTATAGGTTTCCTCCAATAGGAAACTTCACATGTGTCACGTGTGTTCCTCCTTAATGTGCCAGGCTGCGTCGGGAGTGATTCGGTCATATAACAGTACATACACGGCTTTCAAACCTGGTTGTCTCTGCCGAAGATCCGAAGGATCGTTGCACCTACTCGCCATCCTCCTCGCATTGTATGCAGGTAGGCGTCACATTGTCACTGCTTCTTGGGTCCCTGGCCAGTACGTTGTTGATCACTTTAACTGTTATCAGGCCATTTCGGGAAACGTCTGCAGGTTTGGCGCGAGGGCTGCCTTTTCTGTTGGCAACGTAGTCGAGGCCTTTTGAGACAGTTGCCGCGTGTTTTTTGCCCAAATTCTTGCATTCTGGTTTCTCTCGAACGTAGGGATCCCTCATCCCAGGAGTCTGACCACCATATCTCTCGTCATCTGCCCGTCGATTGTGAAGATCTCGACTGAATACATACAAGGGACTATACTCAGCTTACGGTGTATCCACTCACACTTTCCGTTCTCGCCCTTTTCCATGATGTAATAACCATGCACTTCCTGCATGAGACATTCGTCACCGGTTTGGTTGACACTTAATTTTCGTAAAAGAGGGTTTTAAGGATGAAAGCTGCCCAGGTGCTAGCCAATCCCGGTCCAACGAAGCCTCAAGCAAGAGTGATTGGGTGTCACAAAGCAAGGCTTTTCTTGCAGGAGAACTCATGGATAATACTTATAATTAGAAATTTATTGAGGTTTTCACTTGCCTATGACTAAATTAGTACTTTAGTATATAACGCTTCTTATAACATTTTCATAGCTTAGGTCTACACGCTTATATCAATACTTCATTATAAATTGATTTTTAATTGCATAAACTTTGACAGTCATACAGTGTATATAAATAGCTCTTTAAAAAATTGGATTTTTAAAGGCAGCAAAACTAATTATTTTCCTAAGTGCAAATTTTGTGTTAGACCCAGGTACAGGTGTATTTTACTTAAGTCAAAGGCCCTATAAGTGGGTCTCCCCCTTACGTAGGCCGCATAACTACCCTACTTTAGTATCTCTTTAATAAATCAAACTTAATAGCTAATATACTAGTTCCTTCTAAATCATATTATCTAATACCTAAACTAAAATATTCTATATAGGATAAGTATCGTATAAATTATATAGTATCTATTATCTAGGTTTAAACCTTACCTAATATTATAATATCTATATTTATATATAGCGATCTATATAGCTTTATTACTTACCTAATCCTAAGTATTTAGATATATATACTTAATATAAAATATAATAGTACTAGTAATAGTATTTATAGATATAAGTATTAAGTTATATATATTATTGATGCAACCTGCCTGAGACCTAGTATAAAGGGCCTTCCTTAATAAGGCTTCTTAAATAAGGCCCTAGACCTACCTAGGCCGCCTTACCTTTTAGCGCAATAGCTAGATCGTTGTCTTGCATTAATTATATTATTAAAGATATACTTAAAACACTAAGTGTTAGTATATACTAGTAAAATGCTACTAATTGTTAATAGTTTAACGTTTTTAAGTTTAAGCTTAGTTATAACCTTATTAGAATTTAATATTATACTTTAATATTTGTATTTGTATTTCGAGAGATACTATAAATATCTATAGTATATAGAAAGTATTAAAGTTATAGCTATTAATCTCGAATTATAATCGTAGTATAGAAGTACTATAGTTTTTATATAAATAGGCTGCTTATAAATAAGGAGTGCTTACTTAAAGGGCTTTAACTTATAGGATAATCAGAATCTTGTTTACTTAAATTGCATTATAATCGATTACGAATTCGTATATTAGTGCGCCTTATAAATTAAGGATATTTACTACGCTAGTGTATATATTAGTATTATAAAAGTATAATGGGGACTGTTTCAGCTGATGTGAGCGAGGCCCCGGGAGTACTTCATCCGAGGCTGTCGAGCAAGCCGAGATAGCATAACGAGCGAGAAGTGTAATATCGCTTACAGCTCGGGATTAAGGATAGTTCCCTGGGCGGCCCTTGAGGATCCAAATCCCTCCCAACAAAGTACCGAAGGATTTCTCATCAATTACCCGTATTTGGCAGGAACCGCATTCCCGTAGTGCAACCATGCACGTCAGACGGTAAGACGGGCTCGGAGTCTTGAGGATCCCATGGGATTATATCGGGCAGGGATATTGATGACTTCCCGGTTCTCCAAGGATGTACTTCGCAGGTACATAACTAGAGCAGTGAGAAACACACGGGATCTAAGCGGGCTAAAACCGGGAGTGGCAATCTTGTGCGAACGTTACAATGCTCTGGTCGCAGCCTCGTGACATCCCTCCTTAACGTCGGGGTAACTTTTTGGAATCCCTGTGTAATCATTGCAACACCTCAGTGATACTTGGTCTGTGGAGCCAGCGTCAGGTTTCATGTGAGATCTACTGATTAGTATCAGTGTGCATGGAGGGATTCAGAGTGCCGAAGTAGCTGGGTGGTTGAAGTCTGGGCGGTTATTTGAGCAGGATATTCTTGACATGCGTTGCTTGAATCCCTTTCCCCCAATGCACACCTGGGCAATATTCAGAGTGTTTGACTCTCCTACAATTAAATTCTGTGAGAATTTCCAGCAATCTCTGCTTTCTCATTCAAATCAATAATTTGTACTGCGAACATCTGTAACGGCGATCAAGCATCTCCACGACCCTTCTCCTTCACAGCTGAGAGCAGGGTCAAAGAACTAGCACAATGGCTTCCGAGACGCTTCACTCTACCACTCCCTCAGATAGCATATTGTTCCTCATCTGGATGGTATTGATCGTGTCTGTATCATATGTAAGTAGAGCAGCTTTGCTTGCTCTCCCTTTGTTTGTTTCTGAACTGACCCAGACATCCCTCTTTCTAGGTGTTCTACTTTTTAATCTATCAAGTTACCTCCCACCCTCTTGCACGCTATCCCGGTCCGTTCTTGGCCAAGTTTACCAATTTATACTCTGTCTACCATGCATGGATTGGTGACAGGCACCTGGATATATACAGATGCCATGAGCGCTACGGTAAACAAGACGTCCTGAAAATTCATATTACTACAGTCCTGCTAACCAGGCAGCAGGGCCCGTTGTCCGCTTTGCGCCTGACGGACTGTCCTTCAACTCAACTGCCGCTTACCAAGCAATCTATGGCTTCAAGGCCAACAACCGGAAAGCCGACTTCTACCTACTTTTCTCTCCCCCTGGCCACCCAAGTGTTTTCAATGACACTGATAAGGAAGCTCATGCCAAGAAAAGAAAGGTCTTGTCGTATGCCTTTTCGGATAAGGCTATGAGGAATATGGAAGAGTACATGTTACAACATGTTAGAACCTTTTGCGCGAAAATTGGCACCTCCAAAGCTGTCAATGTTGCCACATGGACAGAGTACCTATCGTTCGATATAATGGGCGAGTTAGCCTTCGGCCAAACTCTAGGAATGCTCATTGGTTCTTCGAATCGTTACGTACTTGACCTGATCGTCAACTCCGCACATTATTGCCAAATGGTAAGCGTTGTGACCAGTGTATATGGCTGTGTAGAGCGTCACTAACACAATATCTAGAGCGGACTTGGCCGAACCTTCCACAACCTGGGGCTTGGTCTCTGGGTATTTCCCAAACTGATGGGAGACAAGGCAAAGTTCAGAGTATTCTCACACAAGTATGCCGGTGATCGCATCAACGTTGCTGGGGATCGAAAGGACTTTTATCATTACCTCCTCAAGGCTACAGACAAGGAGACAGGAGAGAGGTTTGGGGTCCCCGAGCTGGTAGCCCAGGCAAATGTCATCATCATTGGCGGGGCCGAGACCACTGCGACTGGAATGGCGGCTCTGTTCTTTTATCTCACTCATGATGCTCGAGCACTGGCCAAGGTCACAAAGGAAGTGCGAGGGACCTTCGCAGGCCAGAACGTTGAGGCAATTCGGTCTGGAGCGGCTCTCAGTTCATGCCATTATCTCAGGGCTTGCATCGACGAAGCAATGCGCTGTAGTCCTCCGATCCCTGGTATTCTTCCACGCAAAGTCCTGCCAGGTGGAATGAATATTGACGGGTATGAGATCCCCCCGGGTGTCGACGTGGGTGTTTCGGCATACGTTCTTCACCACAATCCTGATGTCTTCCCCGAGCCCTTTGAGTACCGCCCGGAACGCTGGATGCCATCGGACAATAACACAAAGAGAGACATGGAACCGGTCAAGTCTAGTTTTGCAGCATTCAGTATTGGGCCGAGGTCCTGTGTTGGCATGCCATTAGGCTACATGGAGATGATGATTACCGCCGCCAGGGTCCTCTTTCAGTTCGACTTGAAGCTTGCTTCGGACCTCGGTGAAGGTTCGCCAGAGTCTCGCTGGGGAAGACGGAGGAAGGGCGAGTTCCAGATCCAGGATAATTTTGTGGCAAACAAGGACGGGCCAATCGTTGAATTTACGCCTGCGCATGCTAACTAGGTAAAGATAAGTTTGGTAGCAGGATCAGAGGAAGAACAAGGGGCTATGCTGATTCTTTGAGACAGAGCAGAAGGCGAGTCCAAGATAAAGCACAATTGTACCTCAGATTAAAGACCTAGCAGCTACCTAGGTATTGCGAAATCACCATAGGGCGAGCCGAGGAAGTGGCAGGGGTCACCGCACTTCCCATCGAGGTGCGTTGCTGGTTAGGAAGAATTAAGTATTCGAACCTGAGAGGGCGGTTTCTTCAGTAGAAGTAGGGGTGCTTCGAAAGATCTATACAGAGTGACGCGTTCCAAGGTTGTAAGGAAGCTTCCAGAAGAGAATTGACAGCAACCATCATGTGATCTCTTTAAACGTGGTAGATAGCCCTAGTCTTCACTAGATAGTGGTGCAAGTGTTTAAATGCGTATGAATGGGGCCAGCCCATTTGAGTAATATTGAACTTTCTAGCAATAGCAAACTTCCTTCTAAACATTCGAGTACACTACAAATAAACCGGTGGCTCCTGCCACACCACCACTCACCGGGGGCCCCTAGAAGAAACAAGGAGACACTACCCAACCTGGGAGGGTAGGTTCCTTTTCTACCAGTCAATGTTCACCGCCTTGCAAGGTCAATAGCAGCTGGCTTGAGCTGTTCATTCTCAGGGTTTCCTTTTGGGATCCAAGGGTTTGTTGTTGGGGTTCGATGGGTCCTGACGGCTTCCTTCAGCTGGAGTCTGGGCCGCCTTCATTTCTGTTCTCTTGGCCGCCGTCTTCATATCTGTTGTCTTGGCCGCCGTCTTCGTTTCTGTTCTCTTGGCCGCCGTCTTCGTTTCTGTCTTCGTGGCCGACACCTTCGCATTCGATGTAGTAGCACCCTGCGGATGGTGGTTCGTAGCTCGAGTCGTTTGAAGTTGTTCTGGCGACTCCGCCCTACCCGCCCTTCCTGGCTTTGCAGGGCCGAGCACCGGCGGAAGGGGCTCCACGTTCGCGGGCAACTTCACCTCCGCAGCCTTCTGCTGCGTCGACTTATTCTTCTTTAGTTCCTCACTCGAGGCAGCTTTCTTGTGCACCGGGGGATTGATTGGCTTTGCCGGCACCGGGGGGTCCACCGGGTCAGGCGAAGCGCTTAGGTAGCTCACCATCATCCACTCCGCGCATGCCTTTGGTGGCATAGGCCTTCTTGTTCCAAGGATCACGTGGTCCTCAGCAGTCTCGAATTTAGCCGGTCTGGTGATTGCTAAGCGCAAGTGGTCCGTTAAACAAGCCAGTTTATAGGAGCCGTTGGCTGTGGCGGTAAGATTGGTCCCATCAATAGACAGGTTGTTGAACTCGGGAATTGATGCAGCTGCAGTCTCAGCCTTGTGCTCGGGCTTGACTGACTTGTTTTTGTTGTAGGCTTCAAGCAGTTTTTGGGAGATGGTTTCAGCTTCTCGAATGCGGCCCAAGGTTGGTTCAAGCAGTTCGTTTTGTAACGTGCCCATATATTGGAGTCGCGTATTCCTGGCAAAGTTTTTCAGTCCAGTAAGCCCCATGTAAAAGGGTCCACTCGACTGGACAGTGAATCTCGAGTTCTTCTCGTGGAACATAATGCAGCTCGCCAGACCGACAAACGAAGCCCCCGCCCTGTTCACTTCGAGGAGATCTTTCTCCATCCCCACGAGTATCGAGTACAGGCCATTGACAGTTCCTCCTAATGCAGTTGTGCGGGGCTGGATTTCGAGAAGACTGAGGCTGGATGCGACAGCCTGTAGTAAAACAGTCAAGGGGCAGAGACAATTATATCTTTTGCCCACTTTATCGAAGGAAGCTGGGAGCTTCGTTTCCTGCTTTGCAATTTTTATGGACGGATCCTTAGGTTGAGCCCAGCCCTCGTTGACCAGTTCGCGCCGGACGAGGTAGAGAACAACTCTAAGATCTTCAATGAGACTTTCGAATTCTTGGATATTGAATTCTGGAAGGATCTTGCTCGGAAGTCTCTTAAGTTTGGCTGCAGTATTTCCAACTATTTCGTAGGATTTCTCCACTTTTTGCACTTCGTCTGCGATATCGTCCAGCTCGCCAGAGAAGTTCGTGTAGATATTGCTAGGGGCGAATACGGTTGGCTTGGTGCGTGGCATGGTAGGTGTGTTTCTGGGACAGAAAAGAAGTATATAAGACGTGCAGCAAGATTGTGAAGAGGACGAAGATGAGTCTGTTGGGGGGTGTTTTCTCAGGCGATCGTGAGGAAGTTGATCCGTTGTTGTAATAATTGTACGATGGTTTAGAAGCTGTGGATTAGGATAATTACTGAGAGCTTCCGAGGATGAGATTCCAAACAGGAATGGACCCAAATTATATATCGTATCCGAGGAAATCATTCTGCTCAGGTGTCCACGGATGGTTGTTTCAAGGGAGCCTTGCAAAACACCACCCATTCCCAAGGGCAGTCATGCATATGGTCCAGTGTGACACGACCAGCCTCCTGGTCCAGGCAACCCGGGATGACGATTCCATGGAAGTGCAAAATTGGAAAAGCGTCTGTCACGAGTCCCTCGGAGTCCTGAAAGGGAAGACGGCCATGTCCAATCCTAGGGCCAACAGGCATGGAGCAAATGCTGCGACGACCAGGCGATCTGGAAAGCCGTGCGCATGGCCGTCCCTGTAGCCCTCATAGTGCGTCCAAGGGGATCTTTCGAGGGCCTCAGAGAGGTTGGCGGTAATTACAACAGCCCAGAATAGAAGATACGGCCATCGGAGTAGCCATACTTGGATAACAGAAAGTATGGTCTCACCCACCTGAGCTGCAGGCTGGATCGTTATCAGCCTATAAGATCAGTATTGAATCATTCTCTCCTAGTCCTCTGGCCCACAGAACAACGCTACTTTTGGTGATAGGGCATGGACTTGAAAGTGGCGCGGGTTTCTGTTACTAGACTTGAGGTTATAATTAGGTATGATTTCCAATTTTAGAACGATACTTGCGAGGCCATTGAATACAAGGAGAAGTAATTTGGACTGTAAGCAGCCATCAGTCAATGTTGGGCGGCACAGCTTGCGGCGGTGAACACCGAAAATAAGTGTGGGTTTTTTTAGGTTGCTGTAGGAGGCGCCTTGACTGGAATCTCAGGCCTGATTAGCTGGGGCCAGTTGGGTCCAAAGCGGGTTATCTGCATGTGACCGACCCATAATGTCGTACCTGGACTTTATTTAAGCCCTGGTTTTCCTCCCTTTCAAGATTCAGCTGCACATCCACCACTGTTGCCTGTCAATTCATACACATACACACTGTTCCGCATTTTCTTCAATCTTCTAATACGTATCTGAGCAGCTATTCTGTTCAGAGCTCAAGGGACCGCTACAGCATTATGGATCGACGACCAACGTCATCACCGTCACGGCCTCCTATCTCGCCAAGTAAGCACACTCAAAGTCTCTGTATGTGAACCCAGCCTTGAACGCAAATAAAAGCCTTGTTCTTTGACGGACTCGTGCTAATAAGTCATCGCTAGCATCTCTTGACTTGCCGGCCCTGGGCAGCAGGGCTAGCAGGCCCAGTATCGCCACCACTAGCAGCAGCAGCAGCGAGAACAGCAGCAGCTCGAGACAGGAAGATGTAGAGGAACCCGATCCCACCGACAATGGAGAAATTGGGGAAGATCCTATAGAATGGCATGATGGCCATTGGGACATGATTGGGGAGCTTCTCAGTCCATACACAACTCTAGAACCTGGGCTTGACTGGATTAACACGCGTATCTACCAAGACGAAAGGAGCGTGCCCAGCGATGAAGCCCATGAGAACCCAACGGTCCAGCAATGGTTGCAAAAGTTCGCTGGCCTGAGACGGTCCGATCTCCCAACGTTGCCTCGTGCGATCGGAGACATCTCCAGAGTCAAAATTCCTTTGTACAAGGATGAGGACACTGGAGACGAGTACCAGATTTGCCTTGATTTTGGTGATTTTCGGGATGGCTTGGAGAACATCTCGTGCCCTGAACGCCAGCAACTGGGCGGACCACGGCATCCGCTCAGGGAAATCAGATATCGAATCCCGCCCCCCGAACAGTCCTCGCAACCCAACACTCCGCCCCCGCGATTTGTCATCCCTCTCGGGCCCCTAGCTATTCGTACCGTATCCCACCATCGACACTACAAATACGTCGAGAGGCCACCTACTGAGGAGACGGACTACCAGGTCATGCTAGACGCCGGAAGCGAAAATATGCCGCTGTGGATTTTCTGCTCGCGGAGGATGTTGAGGGAGCGGTATGAAACATATGGGGAGAGCAACCTGCAGCTTCCCATCTTCAACGGGGCTATGAAGAGCGAAGACTGCGAATATGACACTGCCTGCATTCTTGAGTCGGTGCACCAACTTGGGGGTCGGCCGCGCCTGGAGGAGGCGTGCGAAATGGTGCGCAAGACTCGCGCGGTTCTTGATCCCGGTTCAATGCGTGCGCCTGTGGCAAAGTTGGAAGAACTCATTGGAGGACCACTGCCTAACAACACGCACTAGATCTTGATAGCTAGTATCTGACCTATCGTCCACGCTGAGCAAATCGTTATCCCTCGTCCCATCATCGCGGCGTACTTGCAAGGTTCAAACACCAAACCCCCCTCCCTTTTGTTTAAAACCCAAGGTCTGAGCACACTGCTCACCGTCCCAGCCCATCCATCAGCTTTTGCAAGTTATCCAGAGCTCTGAGTGCAAGAGGCCAGAGCTTGATGTCTATCCCTTTACTGTCTATGAGTTCGTTGACCTTGATGGTCTTTCCCCCCGTCTCGTCCATATTCAGCATGAAGACAACGTCTGAAATCAAATCCCATTGCTCCTTCAAGAACTAGTCGTGATACTTTTGTTCCCCTCGGAACTGTGATCGACTTGTAGCCTACACAATAACCACTGGGATGTTACTAGCGTCAAATCCAATCAAGCGATTGGTATAAGGAGATATATGTTATGAGTAGTGTATCTGACGAGATGTGTTTGCCAGTATTGACTTGCTTCTTACTACTGACATGGAGTCAAGGCCTATATTATACGTGCATAGAGTAATATGAAACAGACGGGGTATTATACCTTAGGGTATACGACATACGAATGGCTCATGATATATGGGGATATAATATATTAGGGTTTACCACTTTATTCTTTCTTATGGTAAACTGAGACAGGCCCGGGAGGGGGGGTAGGTCGACTGGAAACTGTTGCCTTGTTCCAGGTTGACATTGTCCTCGGCGTGGCGCGGTAGAGTGCTGTGCAGGCTGCTTAGTTCTTTAATTACATATCTGAAGCCCACCACGTCGAGTTTGTTTTTATTGTTCACCAAGCACCGGACCAAGAATCGATTATGGGGAATTGAACGCCCTTTACTTCCTTCCTGTCACGAAATGGTGGCGAATACGAGAATGAGTGCATTGTCTGCTGGCTGAACATTCGAAACTTGGTCAAGTTCACAAGTTTGAGAACGATATTTCAAGCAACTATAGTTTCAGCCTTAGTCCCCATACCATACAGTGGCTACCCCCTTTTTATCATACGGTCCATCCAACAGATCTGTATAATAAACTATAGGTTTATACTAAAAAGGGTCCCGTGCACGGACTATATAGTCCGAGGGTTAGGGTAGTATAGCCTCTTTAACCCTAACCCTCGGGCTTTCCTTCGAGTTATAGAGGAGGTCGGGGGGAAATCAGGGGGGTAGATGACGGTCCTTAGTAATTCGGCTAGGATGAATTCAGCTTTTACCACTAAAAATAGACCCCCTTTTTAGGATATCTGGGGATTCCCTATAATATATGATATATCCTAAATAATAGGGTTTCTACACCTAAAATCGGATATCTAACAGATCTGTATGATTAACTATAGGTTTATGCTAAAAAGGGAGATGATAAAAAGGGGGTAGCTACTGTAATAACGATAGATTATATAAATGAGCATAGGAGTAGCCCATCTTAATTAAGGAGGCAATGCAGCCAAAGAAGAAGGATACATCGGCACCCAATCCTGGAATATAGGGTATGAGCTACTAACACTACAGTTTCAAGAACATCACTTCCGAGCACAATTTTTGCCAGCACCTTATATGGCTGGTATAGCACCGTAGTAGGTGCCAACCCATATTTTTTGACGTATTGCCCTCCTTCTTCAAGTGGCTAGTGATAGTCCACACGACGATTTGCGCCACACCCACATGCATGCAGCTGCCCGAGCCACGGTAGCCCCAGCCCCCATTCAACTCGGATTATTCACTCAAGTAAGTACTCAACCATTTGTTCAACCTTCACACTGGTCACATTAAGTATCCGCTGA